>JASDQU010372967.1:120218-132807 GCA_032191745.1 Picea mariana
ATTTCACTCATTGAGAGATGAGTGGCCATTGGATTGGGAAATGCTGGAAATTTCATCCTCAGCTTCGTCCAAAATGTGGCAAGAGAGTTGTAACATCCCCAGCTCTCCAAGGACTGGGCAACGCTACCAACACAACTTCTACTTATCCTTTTAAGATCTGAAGTAATGTTACTACAGAATAACACTTATATAATATGCATTTAAATTAATATAAACGACTTAACACAAAGTAGCACCTAATTACTGCTAACATACAGAATTAAGGTAATTAACAAAAATTCATATGCGCAACATAATACATGATAATCCTATAAGCATCACAGGTATGCAAAACATAATATTAAGCACAAAATGATAGTTATCTTTGAAACTGTAGTAATTTCACCAACTGCGTGCAAACCTTCCACGAACCTCCCAGCCTTAGACCACTCTACTCATCACTCTTAGTAATAGGTCACCCCCGAGCTGGGACTAAGCTCCACCGGATAGGGGAATCCTAGGCTAGGCAGGGTCAACAAGAAGACACACAGTCATAGAAGAAGGATTCTCTCCCAGGAGCCACTTATGCCACTGCTCACAGACTCTCGTTCCCCACATGTCTGTCCCACACAAGGAGTATACACCTTCACTATCACCCAGACAGTCCTTCAGCTGCTAAACCTCCCTTGCCTTGGGATTCAAAAACAGACCAGACCGGAAGTCTCTGAGCTCTGTGGCAGCTACATGACCCCTTCCAGGAGTACTCAATTCTTCCGCACACTCTCTCACCTGAAGAGAGTCACCCACAGGTTTGACAACCTGCTTCTTCAAAATCAACCACCTCTCTCACCTCGAGAGAGTGTTGTATACATAGGCTAGACAACCTGTTTTTTCAGTTCCGTTCTAGCACAAGGAGAACAATAGTAAGACTCAGTAGAGGACGGATGACTGTAGCCAATTACACTTAGCCAAGGGACTGTGTGACCACAACCGTCCATAGTTAAAACACACCTGACATGGCAGATTACGGTAGGCTCAGGGCTCACAGGACACATTGGAGACTTGGCTCAGTCCACGGGTTTACCACTGGGTTTCACGGTTTGGGGTTTCAGAACTGCGTGAGGTATGCAACCCTCATATGCAGAGCCACACGGTTCAGAAAACCCACGGAAGATGGGAGGACAAACCCTCGGACTCAGGTGGCGGATGGAGGAATGAAGGATGAACCCCCAATATGACTTACTTCTCTAGTTTTAACTACATGCACCCAGGTCGACACCTATCTCCATGGGGCTGCATGTTTCCCATATTGCACACGTTCCCCTTCCAAGAACTTAGGATACAACATATACATTTTCACAGCGTTGGAATAATATTTAATTATTATTCCTAAGAAATTAATCCCTCAAACTTAGCCCCTCTTCCAACCTTTCATCCCCCTCTCCCTTACCCAGGATTTGTGGAAGATTAGTCCCCCATCACTCATTCATCGTGGTCGATCCACACACAAAGATGTTTATCTTTTATTAATAATGTGCATAATTACATCTACAAAATCAGACTCCTGACCTTTAACACTTAGGATCTCCGGCCTAATAAACACATAAGCCTATCAGCTTATCAATATTCGGCTCACCAGTGTACAAAACATGATTACAACATGGCTCGTCCTTTGGGATATTACAGTCCCCTCCCCTTATTTTTTCACTATCCTCAGTGCATCTTTCACACAACATCCGCAAGATTTTCAAAATATTCAAAAAGATGCGGGTATTCTGCCCGCATAGCATCCTCATGCTCCCATGTCGTGTCCTAAGGGCCGTACCGGGTCCACTCAACCTTTACAAGCCCTATAGCTCGATTCCAGAGCTGTTTGCTTTTTCTGTCCAATATGCACACATGATGCACTTGCAGGACACCTTCTTGCTCCACCTGAATCACATTCTAATCGATAACATGATTAGCATCAGGTGTATATTTCTTAAGCAATGAAACATGAAACACATTATGTACAATCATGGATGCAGGTAATGCAAGCATATATGCAATTGGCCCAATCCTTTCTAGGATTTCAAAAGGCCCACAAAATTTGGCTGTAAACTTGGCACAGTTTCCCAATTTCATGGAACTTCTATTGGCTTTTACTTTCAAAAAAACATGATCACCCACTTTAAACTCTATGTGGGTTCTGTTCCTATCAGCATAACTTTTCTTCTTGTCTTGGGCAACTTTCAAATTCTGCTTAAGTTTTAGCATTTGATCTTTCATTTCCTTGATCAACTCTGGCCCAACTACTGCTGTGTCAGCTGGATTATCCCAGCTTACTGGAGTATTGCACTTTCTGCCATAAAGTGCTTCAAATGGGCTCATCTTCAACGATGCTTGATACCTATTGTTGTAGGTGAATTCTACCAAGTGCAGGTAGTCTTCCCATTTCGATGGTTTGTCCATCACATACATTCTCAGTATGTCTTCTATCACTCGATTCACCCACTCTGTCTGCCCATCCGACTCAGGATGGTAGGCTGTATTGAAATTTAGATTCATTCTAAATCCCTTGAATAACCCCTTCCATAAATTTGAGGTAAATTTTGGGTCTCTGTCAGACACAATTGTCTTGGGAATTCCGTGCAATCATGCCACTTCCTTCATAAAAATATCAACAACATTTGTTGCCTTATGAGTAGTCTTTAGTGGAATAAAATGGGCAACTTTCGTAAGCTTGTCCATTACCACCATGATTGAGTCATGTTGCTTTCTTGCTCTGGGTAATCCCGTGATGAAATCCATTGTCACCACTTCCCACTTCCACTTAGGAATGGGTAAAGGTTGCAGCAACCCTGTTGGGTGCCTATGTTCAACTTTAACCTTCTGGCACTCCATACATTTGGTGATGTATTCAACAATCTCTTTCTTCAGACTTGGCAAGAAATAATGGCTCTTGACTGCTGCCACAGTTTTCTGATATCCAAGGTGCCCTGCATAAGGGACATTATGCATTTCATGCAAAATTCTATGTTTCAAGTCCTGGACATTAGGTACGTAAATTATGTTCTTGTACATAATTATTCCATCATCCCCTAGCTTATAAATATCCACTTTCTGTGGCATCTTACCTTGCTGTAGTTTTTCTACCAAATCTCTATACTGCAAATCTGTATTTGCAGCCTCCAAAATCCTACCCTTTATATCAGTTTGGTACATGCTAATGGCTGTAGCATGTAAGATCTGCACCTTTCTGCTGAGTGCATCAACCACCTTGTTTTCCTTCCCTTTGATATGCTTGATATCAAAGTCGTATTCACACAGAAACTCCAACCACCTACTCTGCCTAGAGTTTAGGGTGGGCTGGTCAAACTAGTATTTCAGACCGTCGTGGTCTGTTCTCAATTCAAATCTCCTCCCCATGAGGTAATGTCTCCATTTCCTCAGAGCGTGAACGATTGCTGCCAACTCCAAATCGTGAGTGGCATAATTCTTTTCGTGCTCTTTCAACTTCCTGGACTCATAACAGATATTGAATCCATTCTGACTGAGGAATGCTCCCAGTCCTTCTTTGCATGCATCGATGCATACCACGAAATCTTAATTTGGGTCTACGATCCTCAGGATTGGAGCACTGGTTAACAGTTGCTTCAATTGTTGGAAGCTTCTCTCACAATCCTCTGTCCACATAAACTTCTTCTCTTTCCTTTGCAAATAAGTGATAGGGTGAGCTATCCTCGAGAACCCTGCGATAAACCTTCTGTAACAGCCCGCTAGACCCATAAAGGATATAAATTCCGCCACATTCCTTGGCGCTGACCATTCTCTGATGGCCTTAACCTTCTCAGGATCCATGATGATCCCTTCTTCTGAAATAATATTCCCCAAGTAATGGACCTGTTCCTGATAAAATGAGCATTTGCTCAATTTGGCATACAACTGGTGCTCTCTTAGCACTTGCAACACCATCCTCAAGTGTTTTTCATGCTCTTCCTTTGAATTGTAATACACCAGAATGTCATCTAGGAAGACTATGACAAACTTGTTTAGATAGTCCCTGAACACACCATTCATCAAGCACATAAAAACAGCAGGTGCATTCGGTAGTCTAAACGGAACCACTGTGAACTTGTAATGACCATAACTTGTTCTAAAGGTGATCTTGTTGATGTCTTCATCCTTCATTCTTACCTGGTGATATCTCGATATGAGATCTATCTTCGAAAATATCTTCGCATCCTTCAAATGATCATAGAGGTTATCAATCCTCAACAGAGGGTACTTGTTCTTAACAGTTACTTTGTTTAATTGTCTGAAAACAATACAAAGCCTCAATGTCCCATCCTTCTTCTTCACAAATAGGATTGGGGAACCCCAAGGTGACACACTTGGGTGAATGTACCCCTTCCTCAGAATCTCTTCAAGCTACAACTGAATTTCTTTTACCTCTGGTGTGCTCATTCTTTAAGGAGCTTTCGACACTGGAGCTGCTCCATGGATCAAATTTATAGAGAAATCAATGTTTCTCTTCGGAGGTAGTCCGAGTACCTCCCGAAATACATATTCAAACTCTTTTAGTACCGCATGATATTCAATCTTTGAGACCTCATACTTAGATGCTTCCTCTACATGGGCTGCGAATAATTGACAACCTTTCCTGTAGCACTTTTTCGGCTACATTGCTGAGATTTATCTGACAACAACAACTCTAGGAATTCCTTGGACCATTTTCTGATTTCCTTCTTCATCCAAGCAAGTGAATGCCCTACTACGACAATCCAAGATGGCATGGTGCTGGTCTAACCAGTCCATCCCAATTAAATAGTCATAATAACCTAAAGGAAGAATCTTCATTTCATCCTTCATGTTCAGTCCATTCATGTCCACTGGAAAGGACTTAACCAATTCTGTAACTCTTCTCCTAGTTCCTGTGGATAGCTACACTAACCAAGACTTTTCATGTTTGATTCTCGAAAAATGAAGACTTTACACCACTCTAGGATCTATATAACTATGGCTATCCCCTGAATCAATTAAAATAGTAAATGTATGGTTGTTGATCATACCTTCCACTTCAATCATGTGCGAATGATACTTAGCTTGCTTGTTGTCTAGGGCTATGTAGATCCTTGGCATTTTACTACCCATGTCCTCCACTGTTTCATCTTTATGAACATTGTGGATGACTCTCGCTTTATCATTTCTTTGGGGGCAATCTCTGTACCTATGGTTTCGTTTACTACCCCAACACTCCATAGGTTTTTTCCTTAACAATTGACCACCCACTTCGGCCTTTCTGGGCTCTTTAAGAGATGGATGTCCCTGAGGACTGTTTCTAAAAAAGGGAGGCTTGTTTCCCTTCTGCCTCTGTTCCTTATTGAACTTCTTCTTGTCTTCCCAAGCCTTTTAGAAGGTAGGATTTTCTCTCTGTTGTTCATATAAACATTTCACTCTTCTTATTGTTTCATCCATAGAATTAGGGTCATCATACTAAATCTTGTCACCAATAGAAGGTTGTAATCCACTTAGATACCTTTGAATCTTGACAATCTCCTCCTTGATGAATGGAACATACTTCAGTAGTTCCAAAAATATTTGCTCGTATTCATCAATGGTCATGCTGCCTAGTTTGAGTTCAAAGAACTCTTTCATCTTTCTGTCATAATATCTTTTAGTCAAATATTTCTTCTCGAAATACCTATTGAATTCTTTCCAAGTAATATCTTTCTCTCTAATATGTTGCACCTGCATAAGTTGATCCCACCACATGGATGCTTTTCCTTTCAACTGATACATCGAAATTATCACTTCGACATGAGAGGAATAATTCTACAATTGGAAGTACTTCCTCATGCCTAGAAGCCATGTCTCGACATCTTGTTCCTTCTGGGGTTCTCCATCAAACATGGGAGGCTTAATCTTATTCATTTCTCCTTTTAGTTCATCCACTCCAGACCTCCTATGCTTCCTGGTAGGAGATGGGTTTGAACTACCGCGTGTTTCTTTACTGGAATGATTTGGGGAGTGACGATGACGTCTGCTAACACTCCTCGATCTTATTTTCCTCTTAGGGGTCCCACGACTCCCTGTTTTTCTTGTGTCACTCTCCTTTTCCAATTTATTTTCAATCCTATCTAGGCTCCACAACAACTTCAAGTTGAATTCACCCTGTTTATCCCTGTCTTTCATGAGATTTTGGCTATCATCTCGGTGAGCCTAGTAATCCTTCTGTAATATTTCAATGATTTTCATCATATTCCCTTCCCTATCCATCTCCTTTCCGTGCCCATTGGAGTTTGATCCTTCGACTCACAAGTTGACATCCATTCCTTTTCTTTCATTCTCTGAACTAGAGGAAATTTGTGCCTCTTCCATTTCTTTGCACTCGGTGGAAGCTCTGACCAGTTCTGGCCCTCGTCAACTTCTGCAATCACAATGTGCAAACAACCAGAATTTTTCAGGCCATCTTTCCTTGACAAACTCCACACATTCAAAACCAACCTGATTCTAAGAAAATGTTTCGACTTCATGAATCTTTTGAGCTCTACTCGGTTCTGTAACTTTCGGGCAATAGCCCCCCCCTTTCTTAGTCCCCATCCCATGTGATCACAGGCTTTGAACAAAGGATAGACCACTATCTCTCAAGTTCTGGTTACCGAAATCACGACATCGGGTAAATCAACGGTCCACATGTACACGACATCCAATGGTTGGAACCCACTATGGTCCTTTCATCATCGAAGTTTCGGGACTTCGGGACTTCGGGGTTCTATGACTTTGGACCTCACAGGTTCCCACACTTGTTTCCTCCAAATCTTGTGACATCCAAAATTATGATTTACTTTATCCCCTTCGGGCCCACATCACACAGTTATTTCCAACAACCACGGTGGCACATGGCATGCTTAGGAGGGTCCACGTCACCTTCGACGATGTCATCGGGTCCTACCATGTTCACTTTTCTTTTCAGGAGTTCAGGTTTCAGAAGTTTGTTCATCTACACATCTCACTTTTTTCGATAGCCAAAATCACGAAATCACGATCTTCTCCTTCGCTCGATCCTATGGCCAAGCTCTTTCCTTGTGATCTACAATGTATATCTTTTTGGGACTTTGGAGTTTAGGGCATCGGGAGTTCGTGCCTGAGCACATCTCACTTTTCCCAATAGTCGAATCCCTGAAAGGTTTCTAGGTTAACTCTCCTGCACCTTCTCCATATCTAACAGTCGTGAGGGATCTCCTTTCCTCCCGAACAGATCCAACGGCTCCAACAATTCGTGTGTTGCAGTCTCTCTCTCTCTCTGGCCAAATAACACACTGACTGCAGTTTTGTAACATGTCCAAGCAACCCCTTGGCACTCAAAAATAATTTAAGGTTTGAAATTAGTCCCTCCAGACACAATTTCTACCTGAAACCTCGGGTCCAATGGCCCCTTATTTGGCCCATCTAGGATCAGTGTTGAAAACCTTGGCTCTGGTACCAAACTATAACATCTCGGACCCTCCAAGGACCGGGCGACTCTACCAACACAACTTCTACTTATCCTTTTAAGCTCTGAAGTAATGTTACCACGGAATAACACTTATATAATATGCATTTAAATTAATATAAACGAATTAACAAAGAGTAGCACCTAATTACTGCTAACATACAAAATTAGGGTAATTAACAACAATTCATATGTGCAACAGAGTACATGATAATCCTATAAGGAGCACATGTATGCAAAACATAATATTAAGCACAAACTGATACTTATATTTGAAACTGTAGTAATTTCACCAACTGAGTGAAAACCTTCCATGAACCTCCCATCCTTAGACCGCGCTGCTCATCACTCTCAGTAGTAGGTCACCCCCAAGCTGGGACTATGCTCGACTGGGTAGGGGAGTCCTAGGCTAGGCAGGGTCAATAGGAATACACACAGTCACAGAAGAAGGATTCTCTCCGAGGAGCCACTTATGCCCACTGCTCACAGACTCTCATTCCCCACATGCCTGTCGCATCCTAGGAATATACACCTTCACTGTCACCTAAACATTCCTTTGACTGTTAAACCTCCCTTGCCTTGGGCTTCAACAATAGACCAGACCAGAAGTTTCTGAGCTCTGTGGCAGCTACAGGACCCCTTGCAGGAGTACTCACTTCTTTCGCACACTCTCTCACCTAGAGAGAGTCGCCCAAAGGTTTGACAACCTGCTTCTTCAACCTCAACCACCTCTCTCACCTGGAGAGAGTGTTGTATACACAGGCCAGACAACCTGTTTCTTCAGTTTCGTTCTAGTACAAGGAGAACACCAATAAGACTCAGTAGAGGATGGATGACACTAGCCAATTACACTTAGCCAAGGGATTGCGTGACCACAACCGTCCGTAGTTAAAACACACCCAACATGGATGATTACGGTAGGCTCAGGGTTCACAGGACACATAGGAGACTCAACTCAGTCCATAGGTTTACCACTGGGTTTCACAGTTTTGGGTTTCAGAATTGCGTGAGGTATGCAACCATCAGATGCAGAGCCACATGGTTCAGACAACCCATGAAATACTGGAGGACGAACCCCCGGACTCAGGTAGAATATGGAGGAATGAAGGACGAACCCCCAACATGACTTACTTCTTTGTTTTTAACTGCATGCGCCCAGGTCGACACCTGTCTCTCTGGGGATGCATGTTTCCCATCTCACACACGTTCCCCTTCCAGGAACTTAGGATAAAACATAAACATTTTCATAGCTTTGGAATAATATTTAATTATTATTCCTAAGGACTTAAGCCCTCAAGATTAGCACCTCTTCCAACCTTTCAGCCCCCTCTCCCTTACCCAGGCTTTGTGGAAGCTTAGTCCCCCATCACTCATTCATCATGGTCGATCCACATGGAAACATGTTTGTCTTTTATTAATAATGTTCATAATTACATGTACAAAATCAGGCTCCTGGCCTTTAACACTTAGGCTCTTTGGTCTAATAAACACATAATCCTATCATCTTATCAATACTCGGCTCACCAGCCTACAAAACATGATTTACAAAACATGATTATGACAGGGCTCMTCCTTTAGGATATTACAAGAGTCATACAAGCTCCTGCAAAGAAGGAGGAAACATATGAAGGAGTTAGTCCAACGACAATAATCCCAGAAGCAGTTCTTCAAAAGGATCAACATCTATTTCAATGTCTTAGTAAGAAATGGATAACATATTTGAAAATTTGAGTGGGATTATCAAACACCAGTCTCAACTCTAGCATGTTCATGTTCGATGATCTTGCAAGCCATTATTGTTCCCTGTCAAGTTTGGTTGTGGAAAAATAAGCATGAATCCCACTTGTGTGTCTTATGGATCTATTTTCATCTTTTATGTTCATCGTTAGCTTCCATTGGATTGATGCTGAAAGAATTCGATGTGAGGAAGTCTTGTTCCATCCTCTCTTCATTAACATGAAATAATTCACGATACCTCTATCAACCCCGTCATGAGGTGTGATGTAAATATTTAAGAAGATTAAGATGGGATAAATTTGAAGATGAAGTTTTCTCTGTTGATGAATGAAGGGGTTGCACCCAATCTCTCTGCAAACACTAGTTCATCTTTGGCATGGGATGATATTAGTCCTAGTGAAGACATAATTGATTGTGGAAAAATCATCACCCTTTTGTGGTGGCTGATGCAAAAATTTAGATCAAGCGAAAGGAATCGTAATGGTGGTATTTCCCAGGTTCGTTATCATACCATCCATGAATTTGATGATCTCAACAATCTAATGCAATGATGTCGCAGGCACAACCTTTATTCCTCATGAAATTTGGTTAGCGATTTTCACATGAGTGCCTCGAAAAATTACAAAATAACATTTGCAATCTACTATAGACCTATAGATCCATTGTAAGTCCATCCATCATAGATCTATTGTTGCAGAGAAGTGTCAAAAATGGACAGTGAGATGTGTAGTAGATGATGGAGAGCGATTCGTTTATCCTCAACTAGCATCCAAAATCAATCTGAGTATGGATGTGTTGAAGGCTACGAGTGTGTGATTTATTGCACGTTTGGATTTGTTGTCGAAGTTTTGCATATTCCCACCAGAACACTGATTCATCTCTCCTCCAAAGAAGCTTCTCTCGGATGAGATAATTGGAGAAAGAAGACAGACCACTTCTACCCATGCACCTACCGTTGTTGTACAGTCCTTTGTGCACACATCAAATACATTAGCACGCCCCTTGTGTTTTGGGAGGTAGTACAAACCCACGGTCTTCATGTATTTGTACTATAAGTCTAGATGGGATGACGTTAATCCTGTGACTGCCAATTCCAGCTTTGCATCGATGATATAGATCGATGATCCTGTGTCGAACGAAGCCTGGAAGACGATTGAAGGGGCATTCAAAGTATATTATGGAGAGAAAGATCTCATGTGATGAGAAGTTGCTAGCTTATTCGAGATTTTGGCACCATTGGATCCAATGGGATGAGAGGTCTCCCATCAGATATCACTGAAGGAGGTTCTATGGAGATATCAATATTAAACATTCACCCGTCACCAGGATAGAGTCATCGATTTGACTAAAGGAAAAATGGTAGAATAAGGCGTAGGATTCGACGTCGTTATCTAAACTAAAAGATAGTTCTGTGATTGTTGTCAAATGGTAGTGGTGCAATGATGGCATTACTATTCTCCCAGATGGTCTTATTGGGCGAGGCAAATCCCAAAAAATATGGGATCTCTAGTTGTTCGAGAAGAAATTCATAGAAGGCCTCCATGAGTGCGGACTTGGTGGGATTCCAAAGTCCACGAGATCAAACATCGGGTGGAAACGTCATCTAAATCACATATATTTTGCACCATTTAAAACCATGAGCATATTTTGGGGGAATTCCAAAGCTCATGAGTAGTCCACATTGATGGAAATTCTATTTTGGGTTCCTTGGAGAGATCCCAAATCGCATGGTAGTGTCAGATTGATGGTAGGTGGTGTGATTCCAAATGGATTTGTAGGTTTGGCGGTCGATCATTGATAGGATAGATGTTGATCCTTCAAGTTTCTACAGTTGTGGAGTCATTCTTTACTTTGGTGGCCGTAGTGCCATAGTTGGATCCTCCTGGTTCTAATGTTTTGGCCATTGATTGTTGTTGGCTGGAGTTCGAATGGAGGAAGTGCAAGGGGCCTCTACCATTCCACAACCCAAATATTCTCAAAGATGCTACGCACCGATTCCAAGATCAGGGATTGAGCTCCAAGGGCGTCTTTGCACATCTCGATGTATCTTCACTGTGCCATCTACCTCTATTGTAGCTCTGTATTGGTTGGAGAGAAGAGGCTTGTGGTTTTTGGTGAGATTCTATAAAAATGTGGTCCACAGTACGAGTGATATGTGGTGACAATGTTGGATATATTGATGGTATGGCTAAGATATATTTGGGTCCCATGCTGAGTCGTCATGTGTAGCTTTGGTTGTTGCATCCATAACATTGTTTGGAAACTCTCACGATCTTACTGCCATGCGCTACCCATTTCTCATGAGTTCAATGGGTATCATTGTTTGCTTAATCTCAACTCTGTTTGCAACTGACATATTTTGAGATCAAGGCCATTGTGGGCGAAACGACCAATTGGAGGCAGTGAAATGACACGTGGTTAATACAATTTCTTTGTATTTTCCTCACAAAATGAGTTCATGCTTAGCGTATGATTCTGTTAATGGTCTTCTACCTACCTCGCCCTCACATACAATTGGGCTTGACAGGATCGAGAGTCAAATTCGTCATTGTTCCAAGCCTCTCCATAGACACGCCCAACACCGAAAAGCCGAGATCACATGGGATTCTTTGTTGGAGCGCAGACCATGGGAGTTTATGCTAGGGAGACAAAACTTGGGTCTTGTTGCAGAATACCTAGAGTTGCCCAGGGAACCAAGGGCCGAGAACCACTGAAGTCGCAAAACCTTGGTCCTATGTCACATGGATCTAGTGCTTGATGGAATTAAAACTCATGGTATTTTAGAAATTTTAATTTGGTGTTCCCTTTTAGATGGATTTTTATATTATATTTATGTGCTATGTTGTGAAAACCAAGTGTTCATACCTATAATGACCATCAAAGGAATATTGGGCATGATGCACATTTATGTAAACGGGGGTTTGAAAACCATATATGTTTCCCTTTTTGTGCATCATTTTGTCACATAAAAATTTCCTTCAAATTTGATGTAATTTCCATGGAAGGGCCATAGCTTGGTCATAGTGCATGTTTTTTTGGCATCATATTTGGCATGAGAATTGCCTTGAATTTTGATGTATGGGCCATGTAAAGGTCTTGATGTAATCTTGAAATGTAATCTTGAAATCATCATGTAAAATGTAAAAATGATTATGAATCATTGTAATGGTTGTTTAGCCACTCTTGAGTGAGGAGAGTGAGAGGCGTTATTGTTGCGCTTTAAGCCTTCATTGGATTCTTTGTAATAATGATGTAAACAGTTGATTGAGATGATTTGCCTAAGCTATTTTGGCATTCATTGTAAACTTGACCAAAGGGTGTAGTTATAAACGCTTGGCAAGTAAGGTACGCCAAAGAT
This sequence comes from Picea mariana, assembly GCA_032191745.1. NCBI lineage: Eukaryota > Viridiplantae > Streptophyta > Pinopsida > Pinales > Pinaceae > Picea > Picea mariana. Next base: position 132,767 of record JASDQU010372967.1, read on the forward strand.
TGTGGTACATGTATCATCGACTACAGGTTTCAATTTATGTA
>JASDQU010372967.1:132857-146781 GCA_032191745.1 Picea mariana
AATGTTTTGGCCATTGATTGTTGTTGGCTGGAGTTCGAATGGAGGAAGTGCAAGGGGCCTCTGCCATTCCACAACCCAAAGATTCTCGAAGCTGCTACGCACCGATTCCAATATCAGGGATTGAGCTCCAAGGGTGTCTCTGCACATCTCGCTGTATCTTCACTGTGCCATCTACCTCTATTGTAGCTCTGTATTGGTTGGAGAGAATAGGCCTGTGGTTTGTGGTGAGCTTCTATAAAAATGTGGTCCACAGTACGAGCGATATGTGGTGACAATGTTGGAGATATTGATGGTATGGATAAGATATATTTGGGGCCTATGATGAGTCGTCATGTGTAGCTTTGGTTGTTGCATCCATAACATTGTTTGGAAACTCTCACGATCTTACTGCCATGCGCTACCCATTTCTCATGAGTTCAATGGGTATCATTGTTTGCTTAATCTCAACTCTGTTTGCAACTGACATATTTTGAGATCAAGGCCATTGTGGGCGAAACGACCAATTGGAGGCAGTGAAATGACACGTGGTTAATACAATTTCTTTGTATTTTCCTCACAAAATGAGTTCATGCTTAGCGTATGATTCTGTTAATGGTCTTCTGCCTACCTCTCCCTCACATACAATTGGGCTTGACAGGATCGAGAGTCAAAGTCGTCATTGTTCCAAGCCTCTCCACCAGACACGCCCAACACCGAAAAGCTGAGATCACATGGGATTCTTTGTTGGAGCGCAGACCATGGGAGTTTATGCTAGGGAGACAAAACTTGGGTCTTGTTGCAGAATGCCTAGAGTTGCCCAGGGAACCAAGGGCCGAGAACCACCAAAGGCGCAAAACCTTGGTCCTATGTCACATGGATCTAGTGCTTGATGGAATTAAAACTCATGGTATTTTAGAAATTTATTTTGGTGTTCCCTTTTAGATGGATTTTTATATTATATTTATGTGCTATGTTGTGAAAACCAAGTGTTCATACCTATAATGACCATCAAAGGAATATTGGGCATGATGCACATTTATGTAAATGGGGGTTTGAAAACCATATATGTTTCCCTTTTTGTGCATCATTTTGTCACATAAAAATTGCCTTCAAATTTGATGTAATTGCCATGGAAGGGCCATAGCTTGGTCATAGTGCATGTTTTTTTGGCATCATATTTGGCATGAGAATTGCCTTGAATTTTGATGTATGGGCCATGTAAAGGTCTTAATGTAATCTTGAAATCGTCATGTAAAATGTAAAAATGATTATGAATCATTGTAATGGTTGTTTAGCCACTCTTGAGTGAGGAGAGTGAGAGGCGTTATTGTTGCGCTTTAAGCCTTCATTGGCTTCTTTGTAATAATGATGTAAACAGTTGATTGAGGCGATTTGCCCAAGCTATTTTGGCATTCATTGTAAACATGACCAAAGGGTGTAGTTATAAACGCTTGGCAAGTAAGGTACGCCAAAGATTGTGGTACACGTATCATCGACTACAGGTTTCAATTTATGTAGGTGTGGGCTTCAACATTTCAGCTCTGAAGAATAGAGGTGAAGGAGACAGGGGTGTGCCTTTTTCCAGACATTTTCTTTGCAGCAGTTGCAAGTGTTGTATTTGCATTCTGATTCCGAAGAATGCATGTGAAGGAGTATTGAAAGAATGCACCTTTTGAGGACATTTGCATACAAATAAAGTTGATACTTTTGGAGACCAAAAGGTTCTTTGTGGGGAGGCATGATCCGGACAGATTTCCACACATGGAAGGATTTTACTGTGTTAACCAAGTTAATTTGCAGAGTGGTGAAGGTGGTAAACTTATATGTTTTGAGTTTTATATTTCTCATGCATACTATTAATGCTTTGTGAGGAAAGGGTCTCATGCATTCTTATGCTTTATGAGATTCTCATGCATAATTTTTATGCTTTATGAGATTTTGAAAAACTCATACATTATTATTCATTATTGATGTAAAATGATTAATACTTGTGAGGGAAATTAGACTCATGTATTTATCATGAAATTATCATTTTGGAAATTGGTTTTTATGTGAGAAACCACCTCACACCAATTTTCCATTATTCTCAATTATAGGTTGAGAGAATCAAGGACATGGATAAAGAATCTTTGGGTGGTTTTGAGACTTTTCTCTTTATGTACTTGAAGATAGTTTGAGATCCTACATTCATGGATCTTGTTTTTCCTCTTTTGTAATTAGATCCTATTATTGTGGATCTAGGAGTGAATGAGGAAAACTATATAATACCTTATGTGATCCCTTTGAAGTGGGGGGGACTAAGATGGAGAGTTAAAGAGTAGAGTTAGAAAGCCATAGTGCTACTACTCCTAAGCCTTGATATACTTATTCATGTAAGGTATTATCCTTCTTGATGTATGGAGAGGTATGAGTGTGAGCAATCTTCTTGAATCCTCATTGAAGGAGAAGGCATCTCTTATGTAATCACTTATCAGAAGGCCCCAACTTCTTTTGAAGAAGGAATGAAAGTGATATTTATTCCAATTGAAGAAAATCCTAAGACATAGCCTAGGAGGGGTGAACTCCGTTACCAACATTGATTGTCTCTCTTTCTTGTCTTTTGCATGTGCTTATTCCATTTGAGTTCATGTATGTTATGTATTCTTGTTTTAAAAGCATGGTTAATCATGGATTCTATAATATCCCTCGGCCGAACCCAATTGTAAATATAATATGAATGTACTTAAGCTGGTGAGTTGTTTCGACCTCATTTGGTAATGCACGTCATGTGGCATAGTGCGCGCATGAACTGCGTAGTTAAATGATGTAATATGTACATTCTAGGATACCGTGTACAGTAACTAAGGTGTGCACAGTATAGAGGACAATGAGCCTCATGTATATGATATGTGTTATAGGCTGGTGAGCTGATTATTATAAGCTGGGATGCTTATGTTTTTGTATTAGGCTGGAACGCCTAGATGTCAAAGGCCAATGCGCCTACTTTGTACATGACTCATGATTAATATAAAACACATCGCTATGCGCAGACCCACCACGATAAAATATATGGGGGACTGAACTTCACCAGTTAGGGAAAGGGCGGGCCAAAAGTCAAGGGAATATTATATTAATATTTCTTAAAAACATAAAGTATGGATAATTATTTTATCCTAAGTTCTAAAGTTGGGGACAAGTGGACCAAAGTAACTTTCGATATGACAAGTGTCAAGTTGGGGACATGTATTTATATCGTGGGGGAACTTAGCTCATTTTAGCGGGGGGCTTCTCAGGCATACCTTACCAACAACCCGATGACTATTATTCACAGAATGAATTCCATGAAGAGTTTACAGTGATTCTCCTACACACTCAGTTATCCAGTCAATGATTCCATGACCATTTCACTCATGCATTCCGTTATCCTTGAGAAATACATTTCACCATTCCTAAGCCTATTTCCATATCCCTTTTGGTTGGTGTACCTGGTTAGCTTGGAGCGGGATTGAAGAAGCGGGTTGTCAGGCCCGTGAGCAATTCTCCGAGTGAGAGAATTGTTGGGGATTGATTCCTAAAGGTGCTAGACTGCAAATACAATGCTATAAGACTTCCGGTTTGGCCTGTTGCTGAAGCCCTAGAAGGGAAGTGGGGCAGCAGAGGGACTATTGAGCAGAGAAAGGCACACTTCCATGGGTGGGAAAGGCATGTGGGGAATGAGAGATTGGAGGCTGTTAGTTGAGTGAGCACCTGAGACGAAGTCTTTCCTATTGTCCATGAGCCTTAGCCTGAATAGGAACCCTTTACCCTGGGTGGAGTTCAGTCCTAGCTTGGGGGTGACTCACTGTTGAGAGTGATGAACAGTGTAGTCTATGGCTGGGAGGTTTGTGGATGGTCTTCACGCAGTTGGTGACAATCTTTCCAAGATAAGTACCAGTTGTATGATAAAAATGATATGCTTCTTGTTATTTACATGCCTATGTTGTTGTTTATAATATATGTGATTATAATTGCCTATGTGTTTATGGGTAATTCTCTGTAAATGCTGCATATATGTAGTTACTTTTATTTCAGTATAAAATTCGTATGTTATAGAAAGTAATTGTTTTCTTATGTTTATATGTAAATCTTCCGCGAGCATGATGTATGTATATGTCTTAGTTGCATGCAGTTTAAATAGTAAATTTATGTGGAATTACTTAGTTGACTACTGGGTATGCTACCGTATGTTCCACAATATGGGAATGAAAGTGTTCCCTAGAGTAGCATGGCCTACCCTGAAGGCTAGGAATGTTACCGGCTGGTGTCAAAGTATGAGTGGTTTCTCTGGAGTGGCGTACCCCAGCCTGAGGTTGGCTGGGGGATCGTTACAAGATGGTATTAGAGCTTCAGTTCAACATTGGGCTTGGATGGGCTAGAGAGGTTCAGTCGAAGCGAATATTCACAAAAGAGTAACTTCAAAGTGACCAGAATTGGAGTCACAGAGTATCCATGGAAAAAGGATGGCGTGCTGGCGTGTGCGCGGTAAATTTTGGCATCGCGCGAGAAAACGTTGGCATGCCAGTATGCGTGGTAAATTGTGGTGTTGCGTAGAAGATCATTACGTGTAGATGCATGCGCTGAATTTAGCCTTGCATGGTGAGCACACATATAGTAATGTGCACATGGGGTGCGCAAGTATTTCTTAATGCAAAGGAGTTTGGTTGGTACGTGCATAAGTATGAGTATAAGTTATTTCACGATAGTGTATTCAGTAGTGTGTGCATATATTTGGGCGCTATGGAATATGTTAAACTTGACATGGTGCATGCATAGGACAGAATGCATGTAGAATATCGATGCGCATTACTGAAACTGTGCGCAATGGATAATGGCGCACAACACAAGAGTAGTGCGCATGAGTTGTCTATGTGATGAAGAAGAAATGCATAGTAGATTTAGGTGTGCAGAAAAGCGTTTTACCTTGTAATATTGCTATGCATGATAAATATAAATGAACAGGTCAAAGTTTAGTGTGTGCGAAGTAACTTGGAAGGCGACAAGTCTGAGTTTAAATTGCATAATAATAAAAGAAAAAGAAACACATAACCACATCGAAGCATTAATTAAAAATAATTCTGATTTTTAATTTCCTCCGATTTAGACAAATGAAAATAAAAATATAAGATTACAAGAAAAAAACTTATTATAAAAGAAAACAAGATTCATAACATCACCAGATAGGAATTGTAATAAAACAATCTAAAATCAGTTTCTGTATTTATATAATCGTATTAATCACAAAATTACAAAAGGGTGATGACAACAGTTAGCTTATTGTAAAATGGGTTGTTTGAAGAACATGCCTATCATCTCTAGTACTCTTTACCTCTGCTATCGACTGTTCAAAATTCATTGAGACATGCTTATCTTAGTTGAAGAATTACTTCATCTTAGTGATCTCCTCCTTTAAGGAAGAATCTAACTAGACCAATTGATTCTCTCCAACACTTTCGGTCGCTTCAGCCATAGATTCCTCCTTCTTATGTCGCTTACTCCTTTTCTTCTTAGCGGCTGGCCTATTGATGACTAAATATTTTATAGTGGGATTTAGCTTGACATCCAACCACGATTCTGTAGCCGGCTCTGTATGAAACTTAGTTGCTAGAATGTGCACAAGGACCCTTTCCTCCTTATTCGCAGGAAAGCCTAGCATGTTGCTGAATAACTAGTCTCACTCGATTTAGCCTTGTCCATGTATCTCAGGTTGTGGATACCGAAAGGTTTTTTTATAGAGAGCAGAAAGTCGAGAAGTTGGGGATTACTTCGGTTATGGATACACATATATCTTCATACTTGGGGAGTGGTAATTATATAACTCCATTTATGAAGCACAGATGGATTATGTACAAGAGTGTTGGGTTTCCATGCTTGGCCAATTCATTTCAAATGATTAGCTTTTGAGTTCGTTACATGAAGATGTTCGGTTGATGTCACATGGATGCGAAGTATCGAATGAGTGAATCAGTGTGATCTGACTAAGACATCGCCCACTCCACAAGTGGTGGATTTGACATGTTGAGACACGTGATACCGTGTCTTGGCAAAAGTGGTTTCGACAAACCACCTTCTTGCACAAGTGTATCTCGGAAGGCACTGTGCATTGGTGTTTTCGAGACTTGGGTCTTATCTAGAATTGTCGTGGTGATAACACCAGGAAACTGGGAGTGATAATGCTAATGTGTATGTTGAATCGAACTGGTGCATATTCTCATGAATTGTTGAATTGTTAGCCTGATTAGTTTCGATGGCTGCATGTTTTGAAGAATTAACAACAACTCGATCAGGTCAAACCAGTGCAGAGTCGATAGGAATGGAAGAGGCACAGGGGATTTACAATCAACAAGAGGAGAGCAGAGGGGTGGATGTCCATTTGGGCATGGAAGGAACGAACTCCAACAAACATGGAGAAGAAAGGAATGAAGAGATGAATATGTCTCAGACCATTAAGAATTTGTAGAAGGATGTCCAAATCCATAAATCTGATAATGAAAGGCTTATCAAAATCCAAAGAACAGTAGGACGACTTCAACATGAAGCTATTGGAGGGTTTGAACATAATAGAAAAGAAATTGGTTAAGGAGAGTGGCTCAAGTGAATTTGGGAGTCACAAACCTTCAGAGGAGAAAAGAAAAGTAAAAAGTGTTAGTAGACATCACCATCATTCCCAAAGGCATTCCCATAAGAGAGCAGGAAACAACTCAAGTATATCCCCTGTTAGAAGGTATAAGAGATTTGGGGTGGATGAGCTGTGAGGAGAAATGAAAAAAATCAAACCTCCTACATTTGATGGTGAGCAAAAGAAGGATAAAGATGCAGAAACATGGTTTCTAGGCATGAGGAAGTATTTTCAATTGCATAATTATTCTTCTCATGCAGAAGGTAGAATCGCTATCTATCAACTCAAAGGAAAGGCCTCCATGTGGTGGGAACAACTTGTGAAGGTACAACACATTGTAGAGAAAAGTGTTACTTGGAGGGAATTCAAGAAGTATTTTGAGAAGAAGTACTTGACTAAGAGATACTATGACAAGGAAATGAAAGAGTTCTTTGAACTCAATCTTGGAAGTATGACCATAGATGAATATGAGAGAAGGTTTATGGAAATGATGAAGTATGTCTCTTTCATCAAGGATGAGACAATCAAAATTCAAATGTATTTAAGTGGATTGCCATCGTTCATCAGTGAAAAAATACAATATGATGATCCCAAGACATTAGAAGAGACCATAAGGAGAGATAAATGCCTATATGATCAGCATAAAGTAAGGCTAGCTTTCCAAAGGGCTTGGGAAGATAATAAGAAATTCAAGGTGGATCAAATGAAGAAGGGAGCTAAGCCACCATTCTTCAGAATTAATCCACAAGGACAACAAACGACTAAAGAACCCAAAATGATTGACACAGGGAGTCAAGGGCCAAGACAACCACCTATGCAATGTTGGGGTTTTAAAGAGGACCATAGGTTCCGAGATTGTCCTCACAGGGGTGAAAAAGGTAGGGTTGTTCACAATGTATAACGAGCTGAAATAGTGGAGGACATGAGTAGATATGTGCCAAAGATTTATGCAGCCCTGGACAACAAGCAAGAAAATTATCAGTCCCACATGATTGAAGTGGAAGGTATGATCAACAACCAAACCCTTGCTATTTTAATTGATTCAGGAGCTAGTCATAGTTATACAGACCCTAAGATGGTGGAAAGTTTGCAATTTCCAAGAAGCAAGCATGGGAAATCCTGGTTGGTACAACTGGATACAGGAGCCAGAAGAAAAGTTAATGAGATGGTGAAGTCATGCCTCATAGACATGAATGGATTGAACACCAAAGCAGATTTAAACATATTTCCTTTAGGTTCTTATGAATGTCTAATTGGGATGGATTGGTTGGACCAACATCACACTCTCTTAGAATGTCACAACAAAGAATTTACTTTCCTGGATGAGGAAGGGAAACCAAGGAAGGTATAGGGAATCCCTAGGGAAGTAACCATTAGAGAAATTTCAGCATTGCAGCTGAAGAAATGTTACAGAAAAGGATGTCAAATATTTGCGGCTCATTTGGCAGAGGCACCTAAATATAAGGTGCCAAATTTGGAAGATTATGCAGTCCTGGAAGATTTTGAGGATGTGTTCAAGGAGGTACCCAGACTACCCCCAAAGAGAGACATTGATTTCTCTATAAATTTGATGCTTGGAGCAGCGCTAATATCAAAGACTTCATACATAATGAGTACACAAGAGTTGAAGGAGTTGCAAATGCAGCTGGAAGAACTTCTGAAGAAGGGGTATATATGCCCAAGCATGTCACCTTGGGGTGCCCCAATCCTGTTTGTGAGAAATAAAGATGGAACAGTAAGGTTGTGCATTGACTTAAGACAGTTGAATAAAGTGACTGTTAAGAACAAGTATCTTCTACCAAGGATTGATGACCTCTTTGATCAATTGAAGGATGCAAATATATTTTCAAAGATAGATCTCTGATCAGGATACCATCAGGATACCATCAGGTAAGAATTAAAGAAGAAGATGTTAGCAAGACCGCCTTTAGGACAAGGTATGGTCATTATGAGTTCACAGTGGTACCATTTGGGTTGTCAAATGCACCAGCTATTTTCATGTCCTTAATGAATGGTGTTTTCCGAGAGTATTTGGACAAGTTTGTCATTGTCTTTTTGGATGACATTATTATATATTCCAAGTCAGAGGAAGAGCATGAAAACCATTTGAGGATGGTGTTTCAAGTATTAAAGGAATGTCAGTTATATGCCAAATTCAGAAAGTGCTCATTTTATTAGAAATATATTCATTATTTAGGGTATATCATTTCAAAGGATGGGATAGCAGTGGATCTTGAGAAGATAGAGGCCATTAGGGAATGGTCAACACCAAAGAATGTTACAGAGGTGAGATCATTCATGGGTTTTGCAGGTTACTATAGAATATTTATTGAAGGATTCTCAAAGATTGCACACCCAATCACTTCTTTTCAAAGAAAGGGAGTGAAATTTCAGTGGACACTGGATTGTGAGAAAAGTTTCCAACACTTGAAACAATTATTGACAAGTTCTCCAATATTAAGAATCGCAAACCTAGAAGAAGAATTCATTGTATGCACCGATGCATGTAGTGAAGGACTTGCTGGAGTCCTCAGTCAAAATGGGTTTGTGATATGTTGCGAATCAAGTAAGTTGAAGGATCATGAAAGAAACTATGCCACTCATGATTTGGAGTTGGCAGCCATAATGCATGGCTTGAGGAAATGGAGACACTACCTCATGGGAAAGAGGTTTGAGCTAAGAACATACCACAATAGTCTAAAATATTTATTTGATCAGCCAAATCTAAATGCTAGACAAAACAAATGGTTAGAATTTCTAAGCGAATATGAGCTTGATATAAAGCATATCAAGGGGAAAGAGAATAAAGTGACTGATGCACTCAACAGGAAGGTGCATGAGTTACATGCTACAACCATTAGAATGTACCAAACTAATGTTAAACGAAAAAATTTGGAGGTTGCAAGTGCATATCTCCAATACAAAGAATTGGTAGCAATGCTACAACATGGTAAGATGCTTTAGAAGGTGGATGATAATAAGTTGGGAATAGATGGAATACTGTTGCGCTAGAACATGATTTTTGTTCCAAATGTCCAGGACCTGAAACATATGATTCTGCATGAAATGCATAATGTTCCTTATGCAAGACACCCTGGATATTAGAAAACCATGGCAGTGATCAAGAGCCATTACTTTTGGCCAGTTATGAAGAAAGAGATCTCTGAGTACATCGCTAGATGTATGGAATGCCAGAAAGTGAAAGCTAAGAATAGGAACCCAACGGGGTTGCTGCAACCTTTAACCATTCCTGAGTGGAAGTGGGAAATAGTGACAATGGATTTTATTACAAGATTGCCTAGAACATGCAAGTTGCATGATTCAATCATGGTGGTGGTGGACAAGCTCACGAAAGCTTCCCATTTTATTCCACTGAAAACCACGCGCAAGGCAGCAGAGGTTGCTGATATTTTCCTGTAGGAAGTGGCACGATTGCACGAGATTCCTAAAACAATTGTATCCGACAGAGACTTGAAATTCACCTCGAATTTTTGGAAAGGGTTGTGAACTTTAGTACAACTTATCATCCTGAGTCTGATGGGCATACATAAAGGGTGAATAGGGTGATAGAAGATATACTGAGAATGTACATGATGGACAAACCATCGAAATGGGAAGACTACCTACACTTGGTAGAATTCGCGTACAACAATGGGTATCAGGCATCATTGAAGATGAGTCCATTTGAAGCACTCTACGGCAGAAAGTGCAATACTCCAGTAAGTTGGGATAATCCAGTTGATAGGACAGTAGTTGGGCCAAAGTTGCTCAGGGAAATGGAGGACCATATGACAAAAATTAAGCAAAATTCAAAAGTTGCCCAAGACAGACAGAAAATTTATGTCAATAAGAACATAAACCATAGAGAATTCAAAGTGGGTGATCATGTTTTCCTGAAAGTGAAAGCTAATAGGAGTTCCCTGAAGTTGGGAAGCTGCACCAAGTTGGCAGCTAGATTTTGTGGGCCTTTTGAAATCCTAGAGAGGATTGGTCCAGTTGCTTATATGATTGCATTGCCTGCATCTATGTCTGTTCATAATGTTTTCCATGTATCATTGCTAAAGAAATATATACATGATGCTAATCATGTTATTGATTGGAATGTGATTCAGGTGAAACAAGAAGGCCCTTTTAAAGTGCATCTGGCACACATTCTGGACCGAAAATTCAAATAGCTCTGGGACCGAGCCATAGGGCTTGTAAAGGTTCAATGGACCTGGTATGGTCCTGAGGATGCTACTTGGGAACATGAAGATGCAATGCGGGCACAATACCCGCATCTTTTTGAATATTTTTGAAAATTTTGTTATATATGGGCGTATGATGCACTGAGGATAGTGCATAAATAAGGGGAGGGGATTGTAATATCCCTCAGATGAACCCAATTGTAAATATAATATGAATGTACTTAAGTTGGTGTGTCGTTTCAACCTCATTTGGTAATGCACGTCATGTGGCATAGTGCACGCATGAGTTGTGCAGTTAAATGATGTAATATGTACATTCTAGGATACCGTGCACAGTAACTAAGGTGCATGCAGTATAGAGGACAATGAGCCTCATGTATATGATATGTGTTATAGGCTGGTGAGTCGATTATTATAAGCTGGGATGCTTATGTTTTGGTATTAGGTCGGAATGCCTAGATGTCAAAGGCCAATGCACCTACTTTGTACATGACTCATGATTAATATAAAATACATCGTTGCATGCAGACCGACCATGATAAAAGATATGGGGGACTGAACTTCACCAGTTAGGGAAAGGGAGGGCCAAAATTCAAGGGAATATTATATTAATATTTCCTAAAAATATAAAGTATGGATAATTATTTTATCCTAAGTTCTAAAGTTGGGGACAAGTGGACCAAAGTAACTTTCGATATGATAAGTGTCAAGTTGGGGGCATGCATTCATATCGTGGGGGAACTTAGCTCATTTTTGGGGGGGGGAATTCTCAGTCATACCTTACTAGCAGCCCGATGACCATTATTTGTAGAATGACTTCCACAAAGAGTTTACAGTGATTCTCCTACACACTCAGTTATCTAGTCAATGATTCCATGACCATTTAACTCATGCATTCCAACCATTTTACCATTCCGAAGCCTGTTTCCATATCCCTTTTGGTTGGTGTACTTGTTTAGCTTGCATGGGGATTGAAGAAGGGGGTTGTCAGGCTCGTGAGAAATTCTCTGAGTGAGAGAATTGATGGGGATTGATTCTTGAATGTGCTAGAATACAGCTACAACACTCTGATACTTCTGGTTTGGCCTGTTGCTGGAGCCCTGGAAGGGAAGTGGGGAACCGAGGGACTATTGAGAAGAGAAGGGAACACTTCCTTGGGTGGGACAGGCATGTGGGGAATGAGAGGCTGTAGGCTGTTAATTGAGTGAGCACCTGAGACAGAGTCTTTCTTGTTGTCCATGAGCCTTAGACTTGATAGGAACCCTTTACCCTGGGTGGAGTTCATTCCCAGCTCAGGGATGACTCACTTTTGAGAGTGATGAACAATGTAGTCTATGGCTGGGAGGTTCGTGGATGATCTTCACGCACTTGGTGACAATCTTTCCAAGATAAGTACCAGTTGTATGATAAAAATGATATGCTTCTTGTTATTTACATGCCTATGTTGTTGTTTATCATATATGTGATTATAATTGCCTGTATGTTTATGGGTAATTCTCTGTAAATGCTGCATATCTGTAGTTACTGTTATTTCAGTATAAAATTTGTATGTTACAGAAACTAATTGTTTTCTTATGTTTATATGTAAAGCTTCCGCGAGCGTGTTGTATGTATATGTATTAGTTGCATGCAGTTTAAAGAGTAAATTCATGTGGCATTTCTCAGTTCACTACTGGGTATGCTATTGTATGTTCTGCAGTATGGGAACGAAAGTGTTCCCTAGAGTATCATGGCCCAGCCTGAAGGCTGGGAATGTTACCGGTTGGTGTCAGAGCATGAGTGGTTTCTCTAGAGTGGCATACCGCGACCTGAGGTTGGTCGGGGGATCGTTACAGATTCATATGCCCTTGTATGAATTTTATAAGCAGAACGAAATGGATACAGATTATTAAAATATGCTTAACACAGAATAATAGAGATACAAGAAAACTGGTTTTCTATTCAATAGGGAAATAAGATGAAACTATAAAATGCAACGTAAAACAAGCTTGTTGGAATGGTCGTGACTTATCTCCGAGAAGAGATGTGACAACTGTGCTCATTCGTAAGAAGATGATTACAATGAGGCTCTAAAAGAATTTTTACAATAAACATGAATGTAAAAACCTCTAGATATCCAAAAACCTAACCCTAGGAGATGAAGCTCCAAAAGTCATATGGGCCCCGTTTGGGTAAGTTAGTACATCAACTTCCCGGGGTTGTAACTTTTGCATACAATATCTGTTTTAGGCACATGATAACCCATTGGAAAGCGAGGAGATTCATTTTGGGGGATAAATAAAAGATTTTGTTGATTATTGACAATATCGATCCCAGAAAAAAATTTCATTTAGGCCCTCAAAATGGCCCCGAAAGTTAAAAATTGCTAAAAATAGTAAATTGCCAAAATTACGAGAAAACAATTTTGATCGAGTTGGAAAAGGTGGGTGTCCATCGATATCTACCTGGATAAATCCTCCCTCCTTAGGAATCAATGTTCACCATTGCGTTGTTTTCCCCCATCAGATGAGGAAATGTCTGCTGAATTTGGCTGCAGGTTAGCCACTTGCCTCGGTGAAGGAGATGCCCTTCTTTGATGACTTGATAAAGTTGGATCCTTTGTTGTCGAGTGCCCTTGATCTATGTGTACACAATATGATCACTGGATTCTTGGTGCATGTAGTCATGATTGAGCTCTTTTGGTTTCAACTTCTCTACTATCTTTGAGGTTTCCAATATTGGTGGGAAATATGGCCGAAGGAGAGCCACATTGAAGATTGGGTGCACGCCAAGCAAAAGGGGAATGTTGAGCTCAAAAGCATTGTCACCCACAACCTTGGTGAAGGTGTGATACCACACTAAGTTGCCTTGGTTATTTATCCCTTAGTTTTAAGTTTTTTAAGACTTTAGATTTTTAATTTTGATTTATTCTCTTAAAGTTTGATTTACTTACATTACCTTGAATAAATGAAGTCTTAAGTGATGATTCAAGTTTTGACCCTCACATAAAGTTTTGGCCTAGGTTCATTTTCTTGGCTTATCGTTTGACTCACTTCATGACTTGACACTAAGCTTGACTCATCCCATGACTCACTTGACTTGACATGTCACCCTCCTCACTCATACCTTCATATCCTTGCCATGA
>JASDQU010372968.1:81854-113965 GCA_032191745.1 Picea mariana
AGCTAATTCAATGGTCAAAACTTAGGGAAAGAGTCATGTCCTGTCCTATTATGTTCTAGATCCAGGTGGATCTAGGGAGATCTGTTAGTGTCTGCACCTACCAATTTGTCCGATAACACTGTAGGTAGACTCTCACAACATCTATCCCCAAAAGAGCGTCAAAGGGTTATCCAACAAAGAGCAACATATTCTTGGATCAAAGGATACCTATTTCGTACTGGGCAAGATCGTATTATCTGACGCTGTGTTTGAGAAGATGAAATTTATGACATCTTGAAAGCTTGTCATGATGAACCATGCAGAGGCCACTTTGCAGATAAGAGGACTGCAAAAAAAGTATTGCATCTGGGGTATTATTGGCCGACCATCTTTCGGGATGCCAAGTAGTACGTCAGTAGTTGTGACAAGTGTCAGAGAATGGGATGACCTGTGAAGTTAGATGAGATGCCGCTCTAGCCTCAGCTTCAGATAGAACCCTTTGAGAAGTGGGCCCTTGATTTTCATGGGACCAATTAACCCACCATCAAAGCAAAAGATGTACATCCTGGTATGGACTAACTATGTAATGAAATGGGTTGAAGCCAAAGCACTTCCAAAGGCCACAAAGGATGTAGTGGTTAATTTATTGTATGAAGATATCTTCGTTCGCTTTGGGGTTCCCCGGGAAATCGTCACTGATCAAGGGACCCAATTCACTTCATGGCTCAGCCAGTCCATTATCGAGCAATTCAATATTAAGAACTGGATGTCAACTCCATACCACCCTAAGGAAAACAGACAGGTGGAATTTACAAACCGAGTACTGGAAACTATCCTGACTAAAATAGTCCAACATCATCATAAGGATTGGGATGACAAATTCCTAGAGGCCTTATGGGCCTACGGAACCACCTGGAGGAACACCACGGGATTTACCCCCTATGAACTAGTATATGGGAAATGCGTGGTTCTCCCCATCGAATTCGAGATCAAAATGTTGAGGATCGCACTACAAGTGGGATTGGATCTCTTGGAAACCCAACAACATAGGCTTGAGTAGATTAATGAGCTTGATGAGATCCGTCATGCCACAATACAACAAACTGCTTTAGTCTAAAAACAAAGGGATAATTGGCATGACAAATTCATCAAAGAGAAGAAGTTTAAAGAAGGAGACTGGGCCCTTCTGTTTGATTCACAATATAAGGATTTTAAAGGCAAATTCCACACCCGATGGTTGGGACCATATGAGGTAGATACTATATATGAGAATAGCTCCGTTAAGCTCCGTTAAGCTTCGTACCATTGACGAAACAAGAACGTCATTGATGGAAAATGGCCATTGATTGAGGTTATATCAGAAGCCCAGGACAAAGAAGGAATTTATTCAAGAACTAGTCAAACACAATGATCTCAATATAATGGGCACAGTGGCATCGCCACCTGTTCCCACTATTCCTCGACTTATTTTCCCAATTTAGAAAAAAAAAAGTAATAAAAGATCTGGCAGTGAAAACTTGGCCTCAAGCGCTGTCATCATTGATGATGTTGGAAAACCAATTACCGGCCAACATCACCAAGTTATGAAAATTCCATTTGTGAAAACCTTTCGAGGCACAACTGGATAGGCTCTTGTTTGAAAACGAGGGTTTCGGCAGGTAAAGTTTGATTTTTCAATATGATTATATGATAAATAAAAGTATCTGCTGATAAAGTTTGTGATTGGATTTTGCCTGACCTATTTTCTCAATTTAGAAAAAAAAAATTAATAAAAGATATGGCAGTGAAAACCTGGCCTCAGGCGCTGTCAGCATTGATGATGTTGGAAAACCAATTACCGGCCAACATCACCAAGTTAAGAAAATTCCAGTTGTGAAAACCTTTCGAGGCACAACTCGATAGGATCTTGTTTGAAAACCAGGGTTTTGACAGATAAAGTTTGCATTTTCAGTATGAGTATATGATAAGTAAAAGTATCCGCTAATAAAGTTTGTGATTGCATTTTTAGTTCCTTGATGGAAACCTTCGAGCATATTGACAAAATTATTCTTTAAATGTTGCATTAATAATACCAGTTTCATGATTCTGCAGGACTGCAAGGGAACCTATTACTCTAGCATAATTGATAAAAAGTCAAAAGGCCTAAAGACAACCTGACTACATCCAACATTGCAACAGAGCATTGGCAACATATATTTCAAAGTTCAATTTTATGTCTCTGTAGAATTACAAGGAATCTTATCATTACCAATCATTCTAAGCATATCTGAACTCGAAAATTTAAAGACAAGCCTGCTACGACAGAAGCTAAGGGATCCTAACAACAAGAGCATTTGCATCACACAACTGGAAATTCAGGTTCTCTTTTAAAACCACCATTTTCTTTTCTGTAATTAGAAGTTAAGAGATTATGTGGAAAATTAGTGACATCATTCCTTAATAATATTCAATTATCCTAAGTACTAAAAGCCTACTGATTTATGAATGACTTAGCACCATTATTTTCCTATAGATGTTGTTGATTAATACTCCAGTCTATTTTGAAAACATCATCGATATTATGGTCATGTATTAGCTAAACCTCATATATGAAACTAGAGCCTACCACAACCTTCATATTAAAAAATATTTTTAATCATTGGCTAAAGGCTAGCTGCTAAGGGTTATGCTCTATAATGACATTTCCTATCGACCTTATGACCATTATGTAGCGATCACCACCACGTCTAATCGACAATTATGAAGTGACCATCTTTAACCTACCACATCTGACCACACTCTATCACTCTACCCAATAATTATTTCATGACCTCATCGATCTTGATGTGAAATTATTTATGGTCCTAAGGATACCTGACGGGATAATTACCATTTGGTAGCTCTTCGACTCTGTAAAAAATTTAATCCATTCTACAAAGATTTGAATTGGGGGCAGGGGTGACGAAGCGAAGGTTCGACAGACACTACCAGGTATTGGGGTGATACAAACTAGGTAGAACTATAAAGGAGGGATAAAGCCCTCACTACACCACAACTACAAAACCATCGCTCAAATCAATTTGTCAGACTAGGCATAATCCAAATCACACCAGAACTCAAGGAGAGATAGGAGGGATGCGAGCAAAATTATAGGGGAATCGAGCTATGTAAGGGCACTGAACGCGATGATTTGTAGGCATATTTTCTAAAAGGAGCCATCCATTCATACAGAGGTTTTTCAGACCAGTGATTGAGCTCATCTTAGTTGTCCATAGAAGATGAGAGCCCAAGTCAAATCATGGGATTAAGTAAGCCGTCGATAAGAATTTGAGTTGTAGTCTAGATTCGATCTGAGACCAGGTCTTGACAGTTAAGGCCAAGCCAAAGAATTTTTAGCCAAGTTCACCTCAGACAAAGAATGTGCCTTTTCCAATAAAAAAAAAAGGTATCAGGCCAAATACAAAAAGGGAGATAGTCAGCAGAGTAAATCCTAGTCGAGGGAGAGGCAAACAAAACAACATTGGGTTATCAATAAACTTCTGGTAAGTGTTGCAATCAGAACTGTTTCTTTTCCTTATCGAAATTAACCTTGCAAATATGGAAGGAGCAATCAACAGGATTGAGCCTGATAATATAAAGGAAATTAAAAGAAACCCAACAACCATGAGAGTATTTGAGCAAGCAGGTTGGTTGGCATTTCTGGAGCAATTCCAAGGTTTTGACCATGACTTAGTCTCAAAATTTGCCCAGAATTTTAATGGGAGACAGACCACGGTAAGGAGATTGAACCTTATAGTTTTTTATGAATCCATGAGAAAAATTACAAAATTACCTCTACAGGGAGAGAAGTGGTACAAGAACTTTAAAATTGCTCTTGAATATTGGGTTCAGTTTCTCAAGATACCGTCCCCACTCCCTGATTTGAGAAGGGGTATACCAAGTGAAGCATTATGTTCCCCCTGGGATGAAGTGGATTTTCATTTGCAAAAGTTCATCACTTGTGAAGGATGATACAGTCTGGTTCACCATTACCATGTTCGACTTTCGATGCATCTGGTAGGAGAGAAACCAATGAATATGCACTATTATCTACATAAAATTTTGTCAAACATGAGTGAGTTCATGAGAAAGAAAAAGAAACCAAAAACTGCCCTCTACCAAAAAGGGCTTATGATGATGATCATCAATGCAGAACTGGAAAGAATGGGAATTTCATGGAGTACCTTAATGGGTCAGCCATTAACTAAGCCAAGGGCCATAACTATTCCTCCCAAAAAGATGTCTACTAAAGCTACAATAGTTGGATGTAGGAGGTCTACCAGGGTATCTAGGAAAGTATTGGGGACAACCTCTATTGTTGAAATTGAGATAGAATCAAAAGAAGGATCGGATAAAGAGCAACTTGTTGAAAAATCAAAGGAGAAAAGAGAGCAGGACGATATCATGATCAACCTCATAACAGATCTAGAAGGGGTGGAGCCCCCAAATATGGATTCAGAGCAAAATTGGACAGGGTTTGAAATCCCCTCTTCCTCTCCTTCCTCACCCAAGGAGATAACTAGTTCTCACGATTTACCATCTTGTGCACATTTCATTCTAGGATGTAAAGAATAGGATAAGAAGAAAAAGGGAGGCCAAAGGCATGTGGAACCCAAGTCGTTTAGATTCTGTAGCCCCAACTACCAGGATCTTCTTAAACAAAACATAAGGCTATTGCTACAGAACAAAAAGCTCAAAAGAAAACTAAAATATCACAAGTTACCACAAAGAAATGCAGGGAATTTGATGGGGTATATTTAGGATGAGGAAGGTTCAGAGGAAAGAGCAGAAGGTTGTGCAAAGGTCCATGTGAAAGAAGCACAAATAATTTTCAACACTTTCTTGGATGATGTCATTACTAATACACCCGCCTTCATACAACTGAAACTATATTTACCCCAATGGAGAAATAAGGATGAGCTCTTTGATCTAGGAATCATCAATAAGGAGTCCATAGGCAAGCCATAGAAAATCTTAAGACCAGATGGTTTTCCATGTACTTGCAACAAGAACGAAAATGATCTAAAAATATTAAAGGCTACAGGCAATAGTTGGAAGACACAAGGAAATTAATACAACAGACCCTTGAGATTGCCTTTGAGGGTATATACAACAGAGATCCACCTAGATGTTACACTCTCTCCTTGCATGATAGATGGGAATTTTTCAGATTGAGCCAGCTAGCAGCTAAACAACCCCACGAGATCAAACAACCAAATGACTTTATCAGTATGTATATTTCCATAGAGATGAAATATCATAATTTATTATGTGATCTTTATCTCTACAAATTTATCTTGCCAGATAATGCCCGGTGGAATCCAAACCCTGGTGTTGGGGATGTCTAATTATGGGCATTCACTTCCCATATACTCGGTCTTTCTTAGTGGAAAAAGGATTCTGAATTTTATAGGAGGATGGAGTCATAGGAAAGATTATATGTAAGGGATGAATACCCTCTACCTCATCTAATAAAGGACGATCTACAAAATTGAGAACGGATCTAGGGGATGTTGTTACCATGAGACACCATCAAAGATATGCCATCAATGATTTTCTACAGGTCTCCAGGGCATATTCTGTGGAGGCATTGTTGATATCCCATGACATTTGGGGGGACCTCCCTAAGTACTTAAAATATATAAACCCAATGGGATACCCATATTTCAGTTTAGCCCTTAACAAGGCTTTCTTCTATGCAAACTATTTGTTAAGATATGGCACTAGATGGGTGGGCCTTATATTTTATTTTCCTATTATATGGTGTCCTAGAAGATTCTACAGGGCTCCTCTTATCTGGGATGAGGAAGATGAAAGGACTCAAAGGATGCAATTGGACAAAACCTTGGGATATTACAACACAGGTGAATTTGGGCACCCAACCTATGACTAGGAAACAATATACATAGGTATGGAAGAGACCAAATAAGTTGCATGGGGACATGCAACCGAGACAGCGGGGGGGTGATGATGAGCCCCTATTTTGACATATTTTTGGCTTCCTATATCCTATAGACATATCTACATTTTGTCTCTTTATACATGCTATATACACATTCCTTGTATTTTCTGACCTCTTCCAAGGTATTACCTAATTTTCCATATATTAATCTTGATTTCTMTTTAGGGTTAAGATTTGGTGTGGATTTTAAAAGGAAATTTGAATTATCATATGTGTAGACATCAATAATGCTAACTATAGCTGTAAAGTGCAAAGTGGTCCAAGTTCCCCCTAATGAAATAAGAAAGATTGTTATCTCKACGTAAGGGTATTTTAAGAAGATATATTGAAACTCTAATACAATGCTAATATATATATATATCAATATCCGATATATATGTGTGTGTGTGTGTGTGTGTGTGTGTGTGTGTGTGTGTGTGTGTGTGTGTGTATCAACCCCAACGCCATTAGAATCTCACTTCCTACAATAGATCAAAGGATTAAACTCAACAAAAGGTATTAAGGGTGCAACCACCAAAGATAAATTAATGACAAAGGATCCTTGGTCTATGTTATAGCAAGGACATAATTATGTCAAGAAGTTACGCTTTCAACAGGTCGAATTAAATTAATTCAGCATGTGCTAGATAGACCTCGATCCATTTGCACAGTTGAGCAACTATTTCAACTCTCGTGGAAGGAATCCGTGGGCCTAGGATCTATTTTCCATTGCTTTCCGTGTAACATCGCATGTCCCAACAAATCAACAGATAATAGAAGTTAGGTTGTTTCAGATTGTTAGAATAATAATAGGAACTGGTAGCGCTAACCAAATTCCCTCAGTTTGTATATATATTACTGTGCTAGTGTATGTTGCAGAGGACGTATGATATCAATGTGTGTTTCACTAAAGTGAATTGTAAGAGCCACAAGCTCCAAGTTTAGACTTTTAATAAAATATTGTTGTTGTGTGTTGAGTGTTAAGTTACTGGTGTATTGGTGGTAGATTGAGAATCATGAGTATAGGCTTACCCGTGGGACAGGGCCCGCTCATAGGTATTGTCGTATGTTGTAAACAAATATAGATATATCTCTATATTTGT
This sequence comes from Picea mariana, assembly GCA_032191745.1. Taxonomy (NCBI): domain Eukaryota; kingdom Viridiplantae; phylum Streptophyta; class Pinopsida; order Pinales; family Pinaceae; genus Picea; species Picea mariana. The sequence continues at coordinate 88,896 of JASDQU010372968.1, forward strand.
ATTATGTTAACTTTGCTGGATCAAGTTTATGTTAATATGCTCTTAATTTAGGCTGCAGAATAGACACAGGCTACACAATGGCCACATGTGTTATGCTGCAGAATGACAACTGATTATTCTAGTACTTAGATCAATGCATGTTATTGATTCCTCTGTCAATGATTACTTATATTGATGTCTAATATCCAATCTGTGCTAGTGTTTTGCATATTTAATAATTTATTTAATAATTCTGGAAATAGTATCAATAAGGTTATTGATTGAGGAATCATATAAATTGTTGAAACCAAGTACTGGCATACTGATTGAATAATAGATTTATTTATGATTGTTCTTTGTATGAGTTCGGATAAAAAGATAATTAGTTTCCTTTGCTTTGTTTGGAGTGCTACAGAATCACGGTGATTATAAACCCACCAGGTGAACACATGAAGGTATAGGGTTCTGAGAGCTCAAAGACCTTATCCAGAGAGGTACCACTAGTAGGGATAAGGGTTATACCATGGTGGATTCACCTTTCATCTTTTTCCTTCCATTTGTATGTAGTCCTGTTTAGTAAGGTTTTCTCAATTTAGGGGCAAAGTCCTTTTTCTGTGCATATTACATTGAGCGCCTCACAAGTATATATTGAATCTTGGGTTGACAAAATTAAATGAAAGAGTGTAACACAATAATTATAAATTATATTTTTACCTCGTCAGTAACATTCAGTTCAACCCTTTTTCATGTTGGATGAGTTCCACATGTCTCAGTGCCAACCCTTTTTCATGCTGGATGAGAATACTCCCTCTGAATAGGGACCATGCCAAGCTTGTCTCTGAAGTACTCAAACTTCATCCTCGACAACAGCTTGGTAAACACGTCCACAACCTGATCCTCTATCGTCACGAAATTGGAGCCTCACTGCTCGCTTCTGCATCATATCCCTAATATAGTAATATCTGATCTCGATAATCTTCGACCTGTCATAGACCACAGGGTTCTTTAATGAATTCATGCAACTCTGGTTGTCACAAAAGATACAGGTCATCTCTAACTCGAGATCAAACAATCCTGTACTCAGCTTTCGAATCCACACTACTTCACCACAAGATGAACACACTGCTACATACTTTGCCTCTGTAGAACTGAGTGCCACACAAGTCTGCTTCCTACTAATCTATGAGATCACAATTGATCCCAAACTGAAGCAATTATCCGGATGTACTCTTTTGATCTGTGATACTACATGCCCAATATGAATCTATGTAGCCCTGCAATCTCATCTCATGATCCGATATATATCTGAGTCCATAATCAATTGTACCCTTCAGGTACCTCATCACATGTTTTTCCGCAATTAGGTGAACATGTCTAGGCTCAACCATGTACTGACTCAATGTGTTTACCGCAAAACATATATTTCTCATGTTTATCAAGTACATCAATGAACCAATCATCTGCCTATATATGATGGCATCAACTGTCTCTGAAGTTGTATCACACAACAAAAACCATATCTCAGTATTTCTGACTAGCTTCTTCCTCTGTCACTGTAGTTGTTGGAGTTACTTCACAGACACCTAAGATTTATTTTTTCTAAGGTTATTCCTTGTTTATTAGTCATAATTAGTCATTATCAAGTCTCCTATATTTTAGGGGAGAATATTCCACCTGGAGAATATTCTCTTTCAGTTGACACTTCAGTTTGACTAATTGAGTTGAGTTTAGATGTTGCATTGGTTTTTTCACCATGCAACATTGGGATCATCACCAACTCACTACTCTTTGTTCAGTCAGTTAACTGAAGACTAGTTGACTAGTTAACTCAGCTAGGTGGCAGTTCACTCCCGTAACTGCCTGAGAGACTAGACTAGGTGGCAGTTTACTCTTGTAACTGCTGGTGTGTGTCCAGATCAATCTATACCACCACTATGGATTATTAGTTACTCATGTATCCTATATCTGTTGTAAATTATTCACTCTTTATGTGTGGAATACAGTTAATGAGAATTCTTCCATTATTTCTCTCTTGCTTCTTCTTTCTCAATTTTCTCTCTGCAAATGTGTGTGGTATTTTCTAGTTAGATCTATTCTATGCCGGTTCAACACATTTAAATGGTATCAGAGCCAACAGAATGCTAAGAAAAAGCTACACCAAATCATTTTTTGCAGGTACAAAAGATTGAAGACAACAAAAAGATGGATTATTTGCCGGAAATACTTCTCACGCCTCATAACTATTTGGAATGGAAGCCAAAAAAATTTCTTTTGCTAAGATGCAAAGGCTTATACCAAATAACCATGGCAATGGAAGTAGAGCCTGATTCTTTTGATGAGAAAAATGGCATTCTCAATAGACAAGATATGGCCATAAGAAGTATCGGCATGTCTGTTTCTCCCAAACTTTTCCATCAAGTATATGAAGAATCACAAGGATTAACTCCAAATGAATTATGGACCAGATTGGAGGTTCTATTTGGGAATAAAGAATATTGTAAAGATTTCATGCAGGAGGTTGAACATATAGAGCCAGAAGAGAAGCCATCAGAAGATCAAGCCTCTTATTATGAAGAGTCTTCTACAAACGTTTTTGCAGAAATTAGTATTCCAATAATTGAAGATGATGTCTACTCCATTTCAGATTTATTTTCTGAAATGCATGTGGAAGATATATGGCATGCATCTCAGGAGTCACATGAAAACACTTTTGCATGCACTTTGCATGCATGTCAGGAGACAAAAAGAGAGCCGCGCACATCATACACCATTCTGATATTTTCTGATCACAAGTTGCAGAAACAAATTGGATATTTGAATTCCTCTCGAGAAAATATCCAATTTAAAAAACAAAAAATCGTCCAAAACAGAGTCCGCGAACTGAAGTTATGATCATTTCAAAATCAACAAAATTTCAATGTTTTTCCTGAAACAGCCGTACGGTTTTCAAAATTTCATCCAAAATTTATTTGGATATTATTCATTACAAGAAGATAAAGTTGATATGTGTGGAAATATCAATGATGCATATACTTCATCAGATCCGTGCAAACATCTACATCTTCAACAAAATCTTCAAAGAGCACAAACTTGCACAGTTGCGAGGTCTTCTTGGAGTGAAGGACATGGTTGCTTAGCAATTTCCTTTTGTTCCTTATCATTTTTTATTTTATGCATTTTAATTTTAGGGGGGGTTTTGTTCCCATGAGGTTTTCCCTCTTTCCTCATTTAGTTCAGTGTATCTTTTGTATTTGGGTACCTAACATGGCCTCGTAGACGGGACCCATTCTTTATTTTCACCATAGTGATGTTCAGGGGGGGTGTTGGAGTTACTTCATACACGCCTACGATTTATTTTTCCTAAGGTTTTTCCTTGTTTATTAGTCATAATTAGTTATTATCAAGTCTCCTATATTTTAGGGGAGAATATTCCACCTGGAGAATATTCTCTTTCAGTTGACACTTCAATTTGACTAGTTGAGTTGAGTTTAGATGTTGCATTGGTTTTGTCACCATGCAACATTGGGATCATCACCAACTCACTACTCTGTGTTCAGTCAGTTAACTGAAGAATAGTTGACTAGTTAACTCAGCTAGGTGGTAGTTCACTCCCGTAACTTCCTGAGAGACTAGACTAGGTGGCAGTTTACTCTTGTAACTACTGGTGTGTGTCCAGATCAATCTAGAATACCACTATGGCTCATTAGTTACTCATGTATCCTATATCTGTTGTAAATTATTCACTCTTTATGTGTGGAATATGGTTAATGAGAATTCTTCCATTCTTTCTCTCTTGCTTCTTCTTTCTCAATTTTCTCTCTACAAATGTGTGTGGTATTTTCTAGCTAGATCTATTCTGTGCAGGTTCAACACATTTACATTAGAAAGGTATACTGAAACAAGGGAATCTCTAAAGTACTCAAACTTCGTCCTCGAAAATGGCTTGGTAAACACGTCCACAACCTGATCCTCTATCGTCACGAAACTAGAGCCTCACTGCTCCCTTCTGCACCATATCCATGATATAGTAATATATGATCTCGATAATCTTTGACCTGTCATAGACCACAGGGTTCTCTGACGACTTCATGCAACTCTGGTTGTCACAAAAGATACAGGTCACCTCTAACTTGAGCTCAAACAATCTTGTACTCAGCTTTCGAATCCACACTGCTTCACCACAAGCTGAACACACTACTACATACTTTGCCTCTGTAGAACTGAGCACCACACAAGTCTGCTTCCTACTGAGCTATGAGATCACAATTGATCCCAAACTGAAGAAATCATCCGGATGTACTCTTTCGATCTATAATACTACATGCCCAATATGAATCTATGTAGCCCTGCAATCTCATCTCACGATTTGATATATATCTGAGTCCATAATCAATTGTACCCTTCAGGTACCTCCTCACATTTTTTTCCATAATTAGGTGAACATGTCTAGGCTCAACCATGTACTGACTCAATTTGTTTACCGCAAAACATATATTTATCGTGTTCATCAAGTACATCAACGAACCAATCATCTGCTTATATATGATGGCATCAACTATCTCTGAAGTTGTATCACACAACAAAAACCATATCTCAGTCTTTCTGACTAGCTTCTTCCTCTGTCATTGTAGAAGGGTCTACTGAAACAAGGGAATCCTCCCAAGAGATCTCACATCTCCTATAATTCTTTGAAGCTACAATCTGTTAGTCCTGGAAGACGTCTCTCTTCCATCTGAATTTGAGGAGAAATTCTTTATGAATGAAAGTCTCTGAGTCTCCAATCTCCCTCTGAAGCTTGACTCCCTCTGAGTCTGTATAATCTTTGGAGCTATCTTCTCCCTCTGCATGTGATGATTTCCTCTGAAGTATCCTATGAAAATTCCTATGGAGGTTTCTCCTACCTACTGGATCGTGAGGGTTGACTCCCTCTAAACTGTAGCTCCTTTTGAGATGGTACACAATGGGGCCACCTGCCTCACCACAGGTAGAGCCATCTGCTCCTCATGATATGGCTCATCAATGTTATATGGCTTTGCATCCTGCAAAGTGTCACGGGACCATGCTGGTCTCTTCCTAGTTACTGCAATGATTCTAGGTAGGCCCTTCTGGCTCTACTAACTCTTCTTGATCTGAATGATCAACTGCACTAGAGGGATTTGTTTGGTTATCCTTGGAGCCTTCTTCTCCTTGCAATCAATCTCTATATGAGATACTTAGTATCCCACAAAAGTACTCTTCTTCATCTTCTTCTTCTTCGGTACATGGATGTGTATGGTCGTATATACAACTTCTTATCTGGATAGTATACTCCATGTCTCAAACTAGAGACCATCTAATATGTTGTCTCCTGCAACCGTCACTATAACTCCCCTCAGAGTTATCACCTGTGACCTGCCCGGCACAAGGAAAATAAGGGAGAACAATAGAAAAGAATAATACTCTTATAATAATAATAAAAAAACAATAATGAGAATAATCATGATAGTAACTCCTTCTCAGAGCTATCACTTGTAACCTGCCTGGAACAAGAGCCAAAATAAATATGCAATAATAAGAAATAGGAACAACACTCTTCCAGTGTTGTTATCAATCATTCCTCCATGGTAGCCTCCATGGAAGTTACACGATAACCTGCCCGATACAAGAGAAACAAAAATATAATAGCATTTTCATATGAACATATCCATGTTAACAAGAATAAAGGACAATTTCATGGTAATCATCATATCATTATCAAGGTGACCTTCCTGGAAGAAAAACAAAAAGCATCTCCTAGAGGAGATGTTAGTTCATCTTGCAAACAAGTACAATAAGCATTTATATCAATATTAGTCACATGTTACCAAGTATTCATTGTATCTAACAATAATAGAATCTTTCAAGGATTGTTGTCACAACGAGTAATGTAGCAATTATCAAACTTGATATGTGCAAATTTGAAACATATTAATTTAATCAATCAAACTTGGAACCTGGAGTCTTATCTTCAAGAATGAGTGTTGTTGATTTTCTTTCGAGACTTCTGTTGACCGCCTCTCCAACACAGGTGGTCAACTCATGTGCCATGAAGAGATGCATCATCAGATGCCATGTTGTCGAAGACTTTTGGTCCTACAGGGCAGCCCCAACACTTTATTTTGTAGCTGGAATTTCCGCACCCCTGTGTGGGTTAATAATGTAATAGGTCTGCATGATTCATGTCTAGGTCAGTTACCTTGGGATCGGTTCACTGGGAGAGTTCCTTTCACCGATGGTTTTATCCTTAGGTTATGATTTGGGCTTTTCAGCCTTGTTGATTTCCCTTGAGTTTTTCCCTCACATTTGCAATAAGTCCTCCGAAGTGGTGAACGACGTTCTAGTGGGCTTATGTTTTGGTAACTATTATAGGGAATCATTGTAAATGGACCATGCAAGACATATTAGAAATTTTCACGGAATTCCATGGAGTCTAGGTCATTTTTTTTAATTAATTAATTTTTAATTAAATTTCCCTAAGTTTGGAGGTTTAATTATTTATTTAATTAATTATTTTTTAGCAATAATTGTAAAAACTAGGTCCTTGGACTTTTGATAGGGGTATTTATGCTCAAAAGAAATGGAATAGCACCCCCTACATCCATGGACCAAGTTTCAGCCCAGTCAAACAACTTTATCCATGGGTTAGTCCGCCCGGAGTGTCAGTCAATCTAAAACAACAATTTTAATTGCTAAAGTCCAAACATGGAAAAAGTGTAAAGTTGTAATAATGAGTTAGCGGATGTAAAAAGGTGAAATGATGGTTAGAGAGAGCCTCCCTAAGAATAACATGACCCTCCCAACCTTTTCCAACCTTGTCTAACCCTTTTCCACTTCTCCTAAATAAAAAGTTATGCCCCCATAGGGGGATTGACGTTTTTCCTAGTAGGGAACATTGTAACTTGGTTTTAAGTGTGTGGGGGGCTCCCCTCTCACATTCTTTACCCTCATTTACCCCCCACATCCCCTTCTAGAGTGTTCTCACACTCCAAATCTAAATCTCACCCTCCATTTCATCCCCCCATCCCAAGAGGTGTGCCCTCCAAGAGGAGTTACGCCCCCCTCTTCTTGAAAACTCAAAAAAATAATTTTTTAAAAATTATTTCAAACCTTTTCTCTACCTTGGTATCAATCCCAAGGCTTCCCACACTCATTGTTCTTGATCCCAACATTTTCCATCCCTTCTACACCCTAGATCTATTTTGCAAACCCTAGGTGGTGCACCCTAGCCTTGAGATCTACTCTATTGTTTGGTGGTGGACACTTGGCATTGATCCAAGAGAGGTAGGTTCGCCTCTCCAAGTATAAATAGATCTCATTTCTCCTCCCCAACTCACCATATCTTGAGCTATTGTTATGCTACTTGATTTTCCACTCTCTCTTTCTCTAGCATTCCATTTTTCCATTCTTACTCTTAGGGTTTTGGAGTAAGTACTCTCCAAGATCTATTTTCTTGAGTAATAAAGAGAAAAATTTGGAGGACTATTTGAAGAGTTATGCACATGCTTTTTCTTTCCATACACATGAGGTAATCTTTTTCTAAATATTTTGTTGGTTGATTGCATCTTTGGATCCTAAGGTAAAATGTTATTTGGGTAGATCTAGTAATGCACATGCTTGTAGATCTATGTATCTTGAATTCTTAATAGGATAGAAATGTCATCTTGTTAATGCATGCAACATATTGTCTATCGTATGCTATCACTATTCAAGATCTTTGCAGGTTTATCTTCAAGGCATCATTGGGAACACCTCGATTACAAAAGATCCTTTGAGCCATACTCTAACTCCATATCTTTCTCAACTTTACTCTTCATCTATATTGTTGTTCACTCTCATACATTTCAGCTAGCATAGCTTAGTTAGATAGGTCATTTCTATACACATTTTATCACTTTTTCTTGCGGGAATTTTTTTCCCTCAAAAGCAAGGGTCTCCTTTCACTTTTCTTGGTTGTGTGTAGCTTTCCTAGCAAGGGACGCCTTGCTGGTTTTGCAGGTATTAGATTTGGTTGAGAGGAGTCTTGGCTGCCCAAATGAATTCCACACAATACCAAAGGGCCCTCCAAAGGGTTTGGTAGCTATCTCTCAACCCTACCTTGCAATTTTTTAGCATTTTGGTACGTTTTTCCTTCTTTTTCTTGCTTGTTAGTAGCTTACACTTGTAGAGGAAGGAGTGGTACGACCTCCCTCTTTGTGTAAGCTTGTTGGGTAGGTACATCTAGCTAGGGTTTCAATTCTTTTAGCATTTTTCTCTCCTTTAAGCTAGGATGTGAGGTTTAGAAGGTGAGGGCCACCTTCTCAACCTAGGATGTGGGGTAGATTTGTCTTTTGCTTGCTTGATAGTTTACTTGCTTAGCTTCTCTCTCTCTCTTTATCTTTTCTTGTTTACCCTAATCATTAAATCTCAAAAGAAACTAACCTAACTAAGAAAAATCTTATAATAATACCTACCTAGTTGGGAGAGGAATACCCCAATAGGTAAGGCTAAATGTTGATTTGATTAATGTGATCTATGGTTCAATGATATAATTTGCTTATGTTTTAGATCTACATCATAATCTTAAGCCTGTTGGGCAACACTTAAATAACCTAACTAGATCTATCATATTGCTTAGTTTATTTCAAGTCTATTTTCTTTCTCTCTCATGCACATGGTTTAGATCTTAAATGATTAACATCTAAGTGCTTGATAAGTAATTGGTTTATTATTTCATTGCTTATATCTATTGGAAGCCACTTGCTTAGGCTTGAATATTGCTACATGGTTAATAAGGCAAACACACACTAAATTTTCTTTCAATCTCTTGAAGGCAAGTTGTTCTTGCCCTAGTGCTTTTCTCTCATAGCAAGCTCTTTAAGTGCATGTGATATATCTTTCTTTTTCAGCCATCTTATTTGCTTTATATGTGTTGATATACTTAAATTGCATCAGCTTGAAGCAACACACTTAAAAGCTAATAACAGTTTCGGCCATATCGCTAAACTGCAATTTTAAAGTGCCTTAAAATCTTCAAAACACTCTAAAAATCACCTAAAAGTCTACCTAATCATTATATACACTGAATAGACTATTTAGGGTACCTTAGACCACCATATTCACCATCTAAAATGGGGCTTGAGGAAAACAACGGAGGGTAGTGGCAGGGGACTGCCCCGTGGTGCACCAGGTGTGTGTCCTCTCCGAGAAGTACTCTTGTTTTGGGTTGACTGGTTCTGCTAGGGTTGGCCTCATTGCCATACTATATTAAACATCCAGCAATTATTTGGCAATAGGAGGAGGAGGAGGCTTTAGTGAAAGCTAATTAAAACTTGATAAATCTTAAGAAAGCCTAATAATTAAATCCTAGACCATACTTAATAGAATACTTGGGGGTTTAATAATTAAGAGTGTGGATCATCTTGATAATCTTAATAACTTTTGTCCTAAGTCTTCCAAATCTTCTTAAGTTGTTGGTGATCTTGATATCTTCATTATATTGATGTGTTGATGATAATCCTTTGAATATGTGGTGATATGATGTAATGCTCTAGTCTTTTGATATCCTGCACACATAGAAGTTGAACTTGGTTAGCTTGTTGTTATAAATCTACCATTCTTTAAATTGTAAATCTTGTAAGTGATTGTACATGATATTCTATAATTGGATTTATTCTTTTGTAATTTTTGTAAATAATTTGTAATCTTTTGTAAAAAACCACCCTTGAACATAGTTGACCCCTTGCCCAATCTTTAGGCACTAGTCTTAGTTGACCTAGGGAGAAGGCTTGCTTTTCATGATAACCCTTGCATATTGCATGGTTGCTTTAGCATTTTAGGAATAGAATCCACCAAACCTTGTAAATAATTAAAACTAACTCCTAAAACTTGAATTAATTCATTTAGTAACTAAGGTCTACCCCATTTGGCTTCCCTAGGAGTAAGCCTATACGGAAGAGGTTCCGGTCAAAGTGACAGCGTGGGCTGTGAACCTAGGCATTGTGCCTCCAAGGACACACTAAGTGAGCCAGAATTAGCTCACGTTTGCAAGTGTGTATAAGGATGGCACCATCTTTGGCGCCCTTGCTGGGGATAAGTCATTTATTGTTGGTCTTAACGACTTAATTTAATTCTTTAAGAACTAAATAATAAAATCTTTTAGGCCTTAAAATTCTTTGAACCTGAGATTGGTTAGCTTTGTGTGATTCCTATCTAAGTGGCGACTCCATTGAAAAAATCTAGCAAGTATACTACTAGGAGAAATTCTCAAGGAGTGCTTTACTCTTATCCTGAGCCTAAACAGGTTTACATGAGGAGGTTAAACTGCTTAGCTCCTAGGAGCCTACTTGAAAGTCTTAGGGAGTAAGCACTCAATGATATCCAATACTTGTTCCAAACTAATAATCAACCAACTGTTAATAATCCCATTAATAACGCTAACGTTCTAATGGCCACCTTTTTGAGTCCCTTGAACTTTGCAACAATCCAAGTTGCTCCTCATGATGTTCCCGAGAAAGCCATTGATAAGTTGCCTATCTTCCATGGGAACAATGCTATAAGTGCTCAGGCCCATATCTCAAGTTTTCATCAGTGTGTTCATAAGTATTGTAGAGGCCACAATGAAGAAGACGTGAAGATGACCTTGTTTGTGTATTCATTCGAAGGAAATGCTGTCGATTGGTTTGAAGATTTCCCAACCAACAAGTTTAGCACCCTCAACTCAATAATTGATGAATTTAGAAAGAGATGGGGGGATGCAAAAGAGCATAGGTTTCAGTTGGGTGCACTTACTACTAGCCAAAAGAAAGAAAATGAAATGGTGCCAGAGTTTAACATTAAGTTCAACAATGTGGTAAAAATCCTTCACCAAGATGTCAAGCCTCCCAATGCTACAATTTTGATTTATTACATAGAGGCATTTGAAGGAGAGATGAGGTATGCCTTAAGGGATAAGGATCCTCAAAATTTACTTGCAGCACAAGAAGTGGCAGTAAGGATTGAAAAGAATATGCTTGAGGCTAGGAAGTCTAACATCCCTGGTTTTAATAAAGGTCCTTCTTCAAGAGTTAATGAAGATAAGAAAAAGAAGGATGAGGGTCAAGCATCATCTAGTGAAGGAATTAAAAAGTTGACTGAATTAATTAAGCAATTGGATATGAAATGTGATAACCAAATCAATGCTTTGCAGAATAGATTGATCACAGTAGAGATGTCACAAGGAAATAATAGACTACAACATAAGCCACATGATAAGTGGCCAAGGAGACCTCCTCAAAATGATCAACGACCACCTAATCCTTTTGAGACCACCAACTTGGTAGATCATCGCCCTATGCCTTATTGTATACCTTTTGGTGAGTTTCATGAGGAATCAACCTATCTTGTCTTCCTTGAAGAGTGAAATAATGAATATGAAGACCAAGGAAATGAACATGTAAACATGTGTAATGACTGGTATTATGGGGACCACTATGATTGGATGGATGTTGATGATTATGGAAGCCATGGAAACTTTATGAGTGGAATTGTTGATAAAGCTACAGAAAAGTATGGGCCCAAGCCCACCCCTCAACAAGTTGCAGAAATGGCTAGGTTTAGAGGCATTACATACCAAAGGAGGGAAAACAAAAGTCAAGAAAAAGGTCAAACCAGTACTCCCAAGGTATCTCCTCCTAAGTCTAGGATGCCAATTAGTGCAGATTTAAATATAGACTTAGGTGGATGGTTAAGTAATGTGAAGATGTTGGTGCTAGTATCAGAACTCACAAAGATTCCTTCACAAAAGGAAAAGTTTCTTAAAGCCATAGATGAGTCACCTATGAGTCTTGTTGAAAAACAAGTAGCCACAACTTACCAGGACATGCTAGTGATTTTATAGAATTGGGATAGGAAGAATGAAAATAATTTTCCTTTCTACCTTTCCTTACTTGTGAACGACAAAGTATTACACAATTGCATGCTAGATTCAGGAGCCACTTCAAATGTTATTACTAAGAAGGTGATGGAACAATTGAACTTAAGAATATCTAGACCTTATCATAACATGTGTGCCTTGGATAGTCAAACAATAGAAGTGCATGGATTGATTAAAGGTTTGCAAGTTTACTTAGCATCATTTCCATACATCATGTTTGAAATGGATATTGTGGTAATTGATGTGCCAGATGTTTGGGGAATGTTATTAAATAGAAAAGCAACTGCAGACTTGGGTGGTAGTCTACAAATGGACCTATCTTATGCTACTCTCCCTACCCCAGATGAAAGTACTTTCAAGTTGAATAGGGAAGTGTATAGGAAGTATCATGTTGAGGATCCCAAGAAGCCCCAAAATGAATTAAACTAGACTGATGAAGGTCTTGGTAACTATGCCATCTTGTCTAATTCCATTGTGCCTTTACAAGAAACAGTTAAAGATAATGAATTGGACAAGGTGTGGAACATGAACTTTGATGGTGCTTTTTCTAGAGTAGGAAAGGGTGCCGAAATTGTGCTTCAGTCTCCAAATGGTGAAATGTTGAAATTTTCCTATAGATTGGAGTTTGATGCAACTAATAATGTGGCTGAGTATGAGGCTTTACTCCTTGGTTTAAAAATTTGCAGAGATAAGAGAATCAAATGTATAAAATTAAAGGTGATTCAAACTTGGTCATACAACAGTTAAATGGTAAATTTACTTGCAAGTCTGAGAGATTGAAGGGATATAGGAATGCAATTTGGGATTTAATCAAGGATTTAGATACTTGCGAGTTAATTGCTATTCCTAGAGAACATAATTCAAAGGAAGACGAGCTTGCAGTAGCAGCTTCTACACTACAGCTTCCAGATGGCTTGATCAATGAGAACATGTTAGTTGAAGTCATTTTTAGACCCTCAGTTCCTAATAATGTGGATCATTGGCAGGTTTTTGATGATGATAAGAAAATGATTAAGTTTTTTCTTCACACACATGAATTTTCAGACTTAGGCATAAGTTTAAAAGAAGAAGGTTGTAATTACATAGGATATGATGATGAGATAAAGACACTACCTAAACGAGTGGTCTCTTCAGAATGGGATTTTTACAGACAGGATGGTCATAAGCAAAGGGATGCGTTAAAGAAAAAACTTTGTGATTATCTTGAAGTCAACATTGGAGATGATAAAGAGCCTAGGTTGATAAAAGTAGGCATGACTATCCCTATAGATGAGAGGAATGGAATCGTTAAGTTATTAAAAGAATATAGGGATGTCTTGGCCTTCAGTTATGATGAGCTCAAGGTCTATAGGGAGGATGTGATTCAGCATGTAATTCCTCTTAAGGAAGAAACTAAACCCTTTAGACAGAAGTTGAGGCAGTTAAACCCCAAATTAGCTCCTTTGGTCTAGCAGGAGTTACAGAAAATGCTAGAAGCAGGTATTATTCAACAGACTAGACATTCTTCTTGGTGTTCAAACTTGGTTGTTGCTAGGAAGAAGAATGGGAAAACTTGTATCTGCATTGACTTCAGGAACTTAAACATTTCTTGCACAAAATACAACTACCCCCTCCCCAAGATGGAAACTCTACTTCAAAGGGTTACAGGATCATGAATGATTTCCATGCTTGATGGTTTCTCGGGTTATAAGTAGATCAGATTAAAAGCAGAAGATAGGAATAAGACAACTACTCCATGTGGAACTTTTGAATATCTCAAGATGCCATTTGGTTTATCAAATGTTGGAGCTACTTTTCAATGAGCTATGGATTATTCCTTCAGGGGGTTGATTGGTAAGTTAATTGAAATATATCAAGATGATCTAACAGTCTTTTCTAAGGATGGTAAAACTCACATAACCCACCTTAGGCAAGTTTTGGATAGGTGTAGAGAATTTGGAATTTCTCTAAATATTGCTAAGTCTGTTTTTGGGGTAATAGAAGGTAAGTTACTAGGCCACATAATCACTAAGGATGGGGTAAAGTTAGACCCAGAAAGAGTTGAAGCTATTAGTAAGGCGCCTTTGCCCACAACAAAGAAACTTCTTCAATCCTTCTTAGGACAAACCAATTTTGTCCATAGGTTCATTCCTAACTATGCCAAGATCATGAAACCTATATATAAGCTACTTAAGAAGGATGTGAAATTTGAATGGAATGATGAAAGTAGACGAGATTTTGAACAGATAAAGACTACCATATGTGAAGCGCCGGTTCTTATCAGTCCAGATTATGAGAAGGATTTTTAGATCTTCTCTTTTTCCTCTGAAGACACAATTGCTGGTGTGTTGCTTCAGAAAAATTACCAAGGCCATGATCAGCCTATTGCTGATATGAGTAGGTCCTTGGAAAATTTAGAATTAAAGTATCCCATGTTTGAGAAACAAGCATATGCCTTAGTCAAGTCACTCAAACATTTTAGAGTCTTGATCGGATATTCCAAGGTTAGCGGGTATGTCCCTAGTTCTGTGGTTAAGGATGTATTATCTCAAGTGGAAGGATTAGGCTCAAGGGGTAGATGGATTGCTAAAATCCAAGAGTATGATTTGGAGATTAGACCAACAAAATTGATTAGGGGTCAAGGCCTAGCTAAAATGTTAACAAAAATCAATGAGAAGGCCTTGGATATGGTTAACCAAATCAACAATGAAGATTGGCATCCTAACTTATTAAAGTTGGAACAAGTGGAATGGTAAAAAGACATCATCTTTTATCTCAAAAATCTAATTTGTCCAAGCCATCTAGTAGGACACAAGAAAAGGGCTCTAAGATTAAAATCTTCTAAGTATGTCCTTACTAGAGATGGGTTAGGATGGAAGAATCCTGAAGGAGTTATCCTTAGATGTGTGGATGACATAGAGTCAAAGAAACTATTAGATGAATTCCATGGAGGGTTTTGTGGTGGACACTTTTCTGCTAAAACTACTACCCACAAAATCCTTAGAGCGGGATATTATTGGCCCACTATATTTTCAGATGTGCATCAGTTTGTTAGGAGATGTGAGCTATGTCATATTTTCACAGGAAAACAAAAGTTAGCAGCACTCCCTTTTCAACCAGCGGTGGTTGAAGCACCTTTTCAGCAGTGGGGTTTGGACTTCATCGGGAAATTTAATGATAACTCAAGTAATGGTTATTCATGGGTTATTACAACAACATATTACTTTACAAAGTGGGTTGAATCCATTCCAACAAAGTTAGCAACTGAAAAGGTAGTGATGGATTTCCTAGAAGACAGAATCATAACTAGATTTGGGGTCCCCTAAAAAATAGTGACAGATAATGCCAAGGCCTTTTGTTCAACCGAGATGTCATCTTTTTGCTTCTAGTATGGCATTATCTTGTCGCATGCATCATATTACTATCCCCAAGGAAATGGCCAGGCAAATTCAAGTAATAAAAATTTAATGACCATTGTTAAGAAAATAGTTGGTGATAATAAAAGATCTTGGGACAGTAAAATCAAACATGCATTATGGGCTGACAGAATAACAAAGAAAGCAACTACTGGAAAGAGTCTGTTTGAGCTAGTGTATGGATTAGAGGCTAGGTTGCCAGTGCATCTTAGACTCTCTACTTATGGGCCAGTTGAGGACACTTCCACAGAGCAGGATGTAGTTCAGAACATGGTCAATCAGATCATTGAGTTAGATGAAATCAGACGAAGGGCTTATGATCATAGTTGTAGAAATCAAAACAAGGTTAAGAAAGCTTTCGATAGGTTAGCTAGACAGAGGGACTTCATTGTTGGGGATACAATTTTATTATGGGATAAAGGCAGAGAGAAACTTGGAAAACAGGACAAATTTGACAGTTTATGGCTAGGGCCATATTTGATTAGGGAAATAGCAGGGCCGGATTCTTTTCATCTCAGCCATTTGGATGGTGAGCCCATAAACATTCCAAGGAATGGGCAACAACTCAAGCTCTTTTACAGATGATGGGGCAATGTGGTGTCTGAATGAACACCCTATGTAACGTATCTCTAACCTTTCTCCTTGTATTTTAGTTTTGTATTATTTCATTCATTATATAAATATGTACTTAGAAATTTTTTATGTACAATAGATTTCATTTGTTGTAAAATTACGATGTTGTACTTCAGTTATTTCATTTTGTAAATGATGTATATAGAATTCATTGATTTAATCATGTATAAATGTATTCTAATGTTGATTATTGGTGTGCACTCCGGTGAGCACTCTATTTTGTAGGTGCTGGATTCTCATATGCTCTTCGTCTTAAGTGAGAAGATCAAACATACGTCCCCATGTGGAGCCAGATGTTGACCACCTCTCCAACACTGGTGTTCAACTTATGTGCCATGAAGAGATTCATAATCATATGCCATGTTGTCGAAGACTTTTGGTCCTACAGGGCAGTGTTTGACCCCAACACGTTATTTTGTAACTGGAATTTCCGCACCCCTGTGTGGGCTAATAATGTAATAGGTCTGCATGAGTCATGTCTAGGTCAGTTACCTTGGGATCGGTTCAATGGGAGAGTTCCTTTCACCGAGGGTTTTTTATCCTCAGGTTATGAGTTGGGATTTTCAGCCTTACTGATTTCCCTTGAGTTTTTCCCTCACACTTGCAACAAGTCCTCCGAAGTGGTGAACGATGTTCTAGTGGGCTTATGTTTTGGTAACTATTATAGGGAATCATTATAAATGACCATGCAAGACATCTTAGAAAGTTTCGCAGAATTCCATCAAGTCTAGGTCAGTTTTTTTTAATTAATTAATTTTTAATTAAATTTCCCTAAGTTTGGAGGTTTAATTATTTAATTAATAATTATTTTTGAGCAATAATTGTAAAAACTAGGTCCTTGGACTTTTGATAAGGCTATTTGTGCTCAAAATAAATGGAATAGCACCCCCTACATCCATGGACCAAGTTTCAGCTCAGTCAGACAACTTTAGCCATGGGTTAGTCCACCCAGAGTGTCAGTCAATCTAAAACAACAATTTTAATTGCTAAAGTTCAAACATGACAAAAGTGTAAAGTTGTAATAATGAGTTAGAGGATGTAAAAAGGTGAAATGATGGTTAGAGAGAGCCTCCCTAATCATAACATGACCCTCCCAACGTTTTCCAACCTTGTCTAACCCTTTTCCACTTCTCCTAAATAAAACGTTACACCCCCCTAGGGGGAATGACGTTTTTCCTAGTAGGGAACGTTGTAGCTTGGTTTTAAGTGTGTGGGGGGCTCCCATATCACATGGGGCTCCCCTTTCACATGATTTACCCTCATTTACCCCCCATGTCCCCTTCTAGAGTGTTCTCACACTCCAAATCCAAATCTCACCCTCCATTTCATCCCCCCATCCCAAGAGGTGTGCCCTCCAAGAGGAGTTACGCCCCCCTCTTCTTGAAAACTCAAAAAAATAATTTAAAAAAATTATTTCAAACCTTTCCTCTACCTTGGCATCAATCCCAAGGCCTCCCACACTTATTTTTCTTGATCCCAACATTTTCCATCCCTTCTACACCCTAGATCTATTTTGCAAACCCTAGGTGGTGCGTCCTAGCCTTGAGATCTACTCTATTGTTTGGTGGTGGACACTTGGAATTGATCCAAGAGAGGTAGGTTTCCCTCTCCAAGTATAAATAGATCTCATTTCTCCTCCCCAACTCACCATATCTTGAGCTATTGTTATGCTACTTGATTTTCCACTCTCTCTCTCTCTATCATTCCATTTTTCCATTCTTGCTCTTAGGGTTTTCGAGTAAGTACTCTCCAAGATCTATTTTCTTGAGTAATAAAGATAAAAATTTGGAGGACTATTGGAAGAGTTATGCACATGCTTTTTCTTTCCATACACATGAGGTAATCTTGTTCTAAATATTTTGTTGGTTGATTGCATCTTTGGATCCTAAGGTAAAATGTTATTTGGGTAGATCTTGTAATGCACATGCTTGTAGATCTATGTATCTTGAATGCTTAATAGGATAGGAATGTCATCTTGTTAATGCATGCAACATATTGTCTATTGTATGTTATCACTTTTCAAGATCTTTGCAGGTTTAGCTTTAAGGCATCATTGGGAACAACTTGATTACGAAAGATCCTTTGAGCCATACTCAAACTCCATCTCTTTCTCAACGTTACTCTTCATCTATATTGTTGTTCACTCTCATACATTTCAGCTAGCATAGCTTAGTTAGATAGGTCATTTCTATACACATTTTATCATTTTTTCTTGCGGGAAACTTTTGCCCTCAAAAGCAAAGGTCTCCTTTCACTTTTCTTGGTTGTGTGTAGCTTTCCTAGCAAGGGACACCTTGCTAGTTTTGCAGGTATCAGATCTGGTTGAGAGGAGTCTTGGCTTCCCAAAGGACTTCCACACAACACCAAAAGGCTCTCCAAGGGGTTTGGTAGCTATCTCTCAACCCTACCTTCCAATTTTTTAGCATTTTGGTACGTTTTTCCTTCTTTTTCTGGCTTGTTAGTAGCTTACACTTGTAAAGGAAGGAGTGGTACGACCTCCCTCTTTGTGTAAGCTTGTTGGGTAAGTAGATCTAGCTAGGGTTTGAATTCTTTTAGCATTTTTCTCTCCTTTAAGCTAGGACGTGAGGTTTAGAAGGTGAGGGGCACTTTCTCAACCTAGGACATGGGGTAGATTTGTCTTTTGCTTGCTTGCTTGCTTGATAGTTTATTTGCTTAGATTCTCTCTCTCTCTTTATCTTTTCTTGTTTGCCCTAATCATTAAATCTCAAAAGAAACTAACCTAACTAAGAAAAATCTTATAATAATACCTACCTAGTTGGGAGAGGAATACCCCAATAGGTAAGGCTAAATGTTGATGTGATTAATGTGATCTATGGTTCAATGATATAATTTTCTTATGTTTTAGATCTACATCATAATCTTAAGCATATTGGGCAACACTTAAATAACCTAACTAGATCTATCATATTGCTTAGTTTATTTCAAGTCTATTTTCTTTCTCTCTCATGCACATGGTTTAGATCTTAAATGCTCAACATCTAAGTGCTTGATAAGTAATTGGTTTATTCTTTCATTGCTTATATATATTGGAAGCCACTTGCTTAGGCTTGAATATTGCTACATGGTTAATAAGGCAAACGCACACTAAATTTTCTTTCAATCTCTTGAAGGCAAGTTGTTCTTGCCCTAGTGCTTTTCTCTCATAGCAAGCTCTTTAAGTGCATGTGATATATCTTTCTTTTTCAGCCATCTTATTTGCTTTATATGTGTTGATATACTTAAATTGCATTAGCTTGAAGCAACACACTTAAAAACTAATAACAGTTTCGGCCATATCGCTAAACTACAATTTTAAAGTGTCTTAAAATCTTCAAAACACTCTAAAAATCACCTAAAAGTCTACCTAATCATTATATACATTTAATAGACTATCTAGGGTACCTTATACCACCATCTTCACCATCTAAAATGGGGCTTGAGGAAAACAATAGAGGGTAGTGGCAGGGGACTGCCCCTTGGCGCACCAGGTGTGTGTCCTCTCTGGGAAGTACTCTTGTTTTGGGCTAACTGATTCTGCTAGGGTTGGCCTCGTTGCCATACTATCTTGAGAATCCAATAGTTATTTGGCAATAGGAGGAGGAGGCTTTGGTGAAAACTAATTAAAACTTGATAAATCTTAAGAAAGCCTAATAATTAAATCCTGGACCAAATTTAATAGAATACTTGGGGGTTTAATAATTAAGAGTGTGGATCATCTTGATAATCTTAATAACTTTTGTGCTAAGTCTTCCAAATCTTCTTAAGTTGTTTTTGATCTTGATATCTTCATTATATTGATGTGTTGATGATAATCCTTTGAATATATGGTGATAAGATGTAATTCTCTAGTCTTTTGATATTCTGCACACATAGAAGTTAAACTTGGTTAGCTTGTTCTTGTAAATCTATCATTCTTTAAATTGTAAATCTTGTAAGTAATTGTACATGATATTCTATAATTGGATTTATTCTTTTGTAATTTTTGTAAATAATTTGTAATCTTTTGTAAAAAACCACCCTTGAACATAGTTGACCCCTTGCCCAATCTTTAGGCACTAGTCTTAGTTGACCTAGGGAGAAGGCTTGCTTTTCATGCTAACCCTTCCATCTTGCATGGTTGCCTTAGCATTTTAGTAATAGAATCCCCCAAACCTTGTAAATAATTAAAACTAACTCCTTGAACTTGACTTAATTCATTTAGTAACTAAGGTCTATCCCCTTTGGCTTCCCTAGGAGTAAGCCTAGATGGAAGAGGTTCTGGTCAAAGTGATAGCGTGGGCTGTGAAACTAGGCATTGTGCCTCCAAGGACACACTATGTGAGCTAGACTTAGCTCATGTTTGCAAGTGTATATAAGGACGACAACAACTCCTTCACTCAAGATGACAAGTATTCTCTTCTACTTGTCCCCTGTACTTAAGACAATATGCTTTCTTGACATAAATCTGAGTTAGAGAATATAGTGCAAACAAACTCTAAAGTCTCATATTTAATCAATCTAATACTTTGAATAAAGTTAGTTTTTAACTTTAACTTTGAAAAAATGTTAGTATGATAATCATAACTTCAATAGATCAAAATACAACTAGATGTTCATAAGGTTACAATAATTCAATAACAACAAGAGGCATATGAAAAAAAACAAACCTGGAGTGTGTTGTTCCTCTGAATGTGTTGGATTTGAGATCCCTCTGGATCTATGATTGTAAGAGATCCCTTCTTCTACAATCTCACTCAAAATAGTGATATCATTTAAATATATCTGATAGTGGCGACAAGCAATGTTGAACCTTAAAGATTTAAAGGTGCTCCAACTTGTAATCTAAAGGAAGCTGAAGATGCGCTAAGGGAAGGTGCACTAGGAAAACCAAAGATTTTTCCTAACACTTCACAAAACCTTTCATTGCAACTGGTGTTGCAACTAGCATGAAACAATTGGCATGAAGGAACTGGCACGAAGTAACTGAAACTGCAACTGCAATTGGTACTGCAGACCTAGGGTTTTATGAGGAAACCCTAATTTCTCAACTTCAAAAATTTACAGATCTGATCCGGGGAAGAGACGCTCCCTACTTAGGCGACCTTCTTAGTGAGTTCAATAAATGCTCAATGAGCTTGACAGTGGGGGAAATTGAGGATCTTCCTTCTAGCGGGTAGACTGTTACGAAGGAAACCAACTTTGATACCATGTTGAAATTTTGATATGCTCGTTTAACCATTAACAATGTCACATCATTGTCACACAACCATAGGCATTTACATATTCCACCCTTGAGCACACTAACCTTTACTTAGAATAATTTTGGCAAGCCTACTCCAAAACCAACAGATAAACCCTAGTTGCTAGCTGCAGCAACAACCCAAGACAAGTAGAGCGCTCCTTTTCCAAGGGTAGTGCACAAGAGAGAGAGTCTCCATATCCATAGAAAACGTACCATACACAACTGCAACATCTGCAACTACACTACTCTCTCAAACTTGCGCCATACCTAGTAAGAATATCACCAAGAGAATCACCAAGAATGTCACCAAGAGAATCACTAAGAATATCACCAAGAGAATCACCAAGAGATGACCATGCGCCCTTATAACAACTATAGCTCTCCACAAGACTTGCACTCTTACTGGGTGTCCAAATGAGCTAAAACATCCTCTATTTATATTAAATTGTCCAATGAATTTTTTGGCTGGGCCGACCTGACTTTCTGGTAATTATGTTTTCTGTTTATCTTTTTCATGTGGAGCAGACTTTTATTTCTAGAAGCTAATATTCTAATATTATTTATTTTGCCAGGCCACTTGTCTTCTAGGGTTTCCACATATTTTTTTAATGGTTCAATTGCTTCCAGAATATTCTATTCTAGGTCAAAGGTTACATGTGGAGGTTAATACCTCCCACAACTACCAAAACATAATGTAATTGGAGTCCCACTAAATATGGGTTTGTTTATTGAATGCATAACACATCCTAAGATTAAATCCCAATTTAAGTCACTAATGTTCATTTAGATTCCTAAGAATAATTGACTTGAAAACATAAGACTTCAACATTTTATTTTATTATTCAAGTGAAATTACAAGATAGAATTAGTGATCAACTTTCCAAGGTGGTCACTAAAGAAATGTCTTGAACCATTTCTTTCACATTCACACTGAACCCATGCAAGCAGTTCCTGCTTGAGGTACATTTCTTAACCTCCTTCTTAGTGAGGAATTTTGTGCCAATCCAAGTCCGTCTTTGAACGCTTCAAACTTCCCTTTTGCAAAGGGTTGGGTCAAAATATTAGCTACTTGTTGATCTGTGGGAATATACTAGAGCTTCACTGCTCCCATCTGAATCCTATGTCATATGAAGTGATATATGATCTCTATGTACTTGGACCTATCATGAAACATTGGATTCTTGAAGAGTTTGATACAACTCTAATTATTATAGTAAATGACTGTGGGATCCAACTCCTTATCAAAGAATCCCACAGGTAAATTACGAAGCCAGATGGCCTCACAACTATTAGTACTGAATGTCATGTATTCTACCTTTGTTGAGCTAAGTGCCACAAAATTCTACTTCCTATTGAACTAGGATATCATTGTTGAACCCAAGCTAAAGCAACACCTTGAGGTGCTCTTCCTGTTTATTGCATTGTTTTACCGATCCGAGTTTGAATACCTTTGCAATTTCACTTCACCATCTCCAATATATCTTAGACCATACTTCAATGTGCCCCCCAATTACTCGAGCACATGTTTTGTTGCTACCCATTTCTCATGCCTTGACTCCACCATGAATTGACTCAAAGTGTTCACTGCAAAACATATATTTGGTCTAGTGTTGACCAAATACATCAAGGAACACGTAAGCTTCATGTATAATGTGGGATTCACCAACTTTGAATCAAAAGTGGTCATTGTTATTACTTGGATTCTCCCTAGAGGAAAAATCTCAACCTCTCCAAGGGGAAAATTTAAGGACACGAACAGGTAGACTGCCCACTGTCACCTCAATGATGCTGCCTCCACTTCTAGGCTAGGGTCACTAACCTAAAGAGGGGATCCTATATGGTCACACTAAGTCCTATCACTATAAGTAAGAAAGGGTGAGGACGAGGACCAATGTTGACTCAGTCTTAACTTCTCTAAAGGTTTTATTAATTGAAACAAGAGAAGACAATACCAGATGACATTTATTCACAGTCTATCATTCACAACAACCCAAATGGAAAATAGTGAAGTGTCTCTTAGCTATGCATCAAAGGTTCATTCATTAAAGGTCTTTCTTCCATGGTCATTCAAGTGCTCGTTAAACAAATATGTTCTAGGAAAGACCTAAAAAATAAAGAAAAAAGGCTTCAGGTCAAAAGGTGTGCCATATGCTACAACCCTCAGATATACTTGTAGGTTCAAACACCCATGGTACGAGAGAGAAATCCTTCCCGAATGTTATTTTCGGTGCACTGTAACAATCCGACGGCCAAATGGATGGTTTTAGGATGCCTATGGGGACTTTCGATATACTCAAAGGTACGTGGAAGTGAAACTTTGGGTTTAGGTGTTGTTTAATGCAATACTACTGGAGTGGGTACCAATAGGGGTTACACGGATTTCTAACAGGGAGAGATACAATTTTTAGGAAACCCTTTGAACTCACGTGTATCACTGTGTGTATTGATCCCAAACCACAGTTTTAAATGCTAAGAGAAAGCTCCCTGTCTTTATTTATAGATGTCAGGTGCACGTCTTCTAGAATAGATTTCTAGGGGTCTTTCCTATAATCTTGACACCATAATTATTTCTTGCATTTAATTGAAAAAATTGAAGTGATCAAATGGCGTTTGCACCAATATATTTCCAATGTTCATGTATCAACTCAATTTTCAGGATTGAGATTCAAGCTATGTTCTAAAAATTCTCTAGAAAATAGAACACATTACTTGCAGTTGATAAATTGTTTTGCACCATATGTATTTTAAAGTTCTTCGAAGTGAATCACACATGTTTTAAATAATACTTTATCAACAAATTACAAAGTAAAAATGTGTCAATATGAAACTCATCTAACTATACACCCAAATTTTTCTTTTCAATGCAATCACACACCATTTTATTTCTTAATCATTTGCCTGTATCATTTGTCATTGTTACAAGAATAACCAATGCAAATACAAAGTATTCTATGTAAACATAATTTGCAAGGATTACTTCAAAATTTATTCATTTCACATAAATATTCCTATTCAAGTGCCACAAGTCATAAACAATTTATTCCTATTTCACCTGTGGGTGCCTTTGTAGAAGGCGAGTTGTACCTCTCATGGATGCATTTTTTCCAAGCCCATTCTTCCCTTTATTCTTTTTATTATTGTTTTATTGTTTTTTTTGTTTTTTTTTTGTTCAAGAACTAACCAGGGGACAATACCTTGGCATGGTGACCAGAGTTGACAGCTTTACCCACAAGTACTTTCACAAAGATGAGAAGGTTGGCTCGTGATGAGAGCCCCTTTCCCTTGGCCATGCGACCAAAGGTCACTACCCTAGCGTGGTAACTAGATGGTGGAAATGTCATACTATTAGGTACCCATGGACCTAATAGGTTGGCTCGTGATGAGACCCCCTATCCTCTTAGTAGGTCTTTTTTTCTTATTTTCTGGGTCCCTCTTGTTTCTTGCCGAGAGGATTTTTATTGCCTTCTCAAGGATCCCTGGGAGAAGCATCTCGAGGTTTTATTTCTAGGATTTTGTCTTTTACCAGCTGCTTTTACCTTATGGGCCTTTATCCCCTTCTTCCCACGAGATAAGGTGCAATCCTGCAAATAGGTCAACCCAATTATCAGACAAGGGGAATGGGATAAATGAGTGGGATATAAGATGAAATAGTGGTGCTATGATGGGAGCAGATGATGGCTTTTCATAAATTCTCCCAGTGGCAAACCAAGACCTATGGGCATAGGCTTGCTAGGGCACCCTGTCAATTCCCCCAAGCATGGTCAACTGGGCAAATGTAAGATCCAAGAAGTTGTTAGAGATAAAAGGAATCAGATGTGTTATCACTCTGTAAATTTCCTAGAGGTTGAAAAGAGGAAATACACAAAGGTAACCTTAACCAACCACTTTTAAAGCTGGGATCTAGCCCTTCCAGCTTCAGAGAGGGATCTCTCTA
>JASDQU010372969.1:0-18773 GCA_032191745.1 Picea mariana
CTAATGGGTCTCTGGGCTTCTCTACTATTAGCCTCTTCTTGGTCCATCTCTCATCTTCAGGTTCGTGGAGATTCAAGCGCCATCATTGATTGGATCAATCAAAAAACAGAGCTCCACTCGGTTCAGATAGAGGGCTGGAAAATGAAGACACTGGAACTCTCAAAAAGGTTCACTAATTTGAATTGTCAGCACTTCCCTAGATCATTTAATCAAGAAGCTGACGCTCTATCTAAGAGAGCTCTCTCCCAGTTGCCTGGGAAACTCTCGATCTACCACAGTGAAAATGGGATCGAGAGTCCCACCACTGTCCTAGACATATTCTGATCCCCAGCGGCCATCTTCAGCCGATCCGACTGTCCATTCTTGAGTTTTCCAGCAGGTGGCTGGGCGTTTTTCTTCCTGTCAGCATTATCTCTGTTTCAATTGGCTCGAGGATGGGGCGATTTGGAGACTATTAGGGCGAATTATACTCCTCGCCTGCCCTGTATTCAAGGACTGAGCTTCCGCTGTGATGTAGACGACAGCTTTATTCCTCTACTGAAATGTCTATTTTTGTAAAAATGATTTTATATTTAATATAAAATTGAGTAATTTTTTTCATGGAAAAAAAGTCCACGAGTATTTGAAAAAAAAAAATACGAGAAGAAAAAGAACTTGCCCAACTAGTATTGAAGCCAAAAGTTGAGTACTTATAAGATCATACAACCAATCTTTTAGCCTAGTAATGGTATTTATGTGACTAAAGAATTTCCATATAATATAATATTGGAAACAAAGAAAGGACTACAATTTTTTATGACACTCGATGTACGTACAACATGTCCATGAAGTGCGTGTGCAAGGGCGCACACGCCAAATATCCTAAATATCCAGTGTTTTTTTTAATTTATTTTTTAAATAATAAATTAATTAAAAATAAAATAAATAATCATATTTTGATTATTAAAAAAAGAATAGCAGTAAAAAGTATTTGTTTTGATATTTAAAAAATAAAAACTAAATCAAGGGATTTTATATTAAAAAGTTTTTGTAGAGCTATCAGCAAGCATACAAAAGAGTTTTTATGGAGTGTTAGAAATTTGCAATTATTACGAGCTACATAAGGGAGTTTATAGATGTTTATAAATATTACATCCCATCTATTGACATGGGTGTATTGGTTATTAAAAGTACCCAAAATTTGAACAACTTTAAAAAGATATATAAACTAATTGAACACATGTTGGTTGGTGGCCTTTTGTTGACCAACATTGGAGTGTAGGGAGGTCTATTGGTCGATGTCCATGGCTTCTTTTCACTGATGAACAATATCCTCTTCTTTGAAAACTTCATGAGTTAAGTTGATTGATAGTCAATGGTTAAAGGCATAGTGCATAGAGAGTGCTTCCATAAATTTGGCTTCTTTTCAGTGATGAACAATATCCTCTTCTTTGAAAACTTCATGAGTTAAGTTGATTGATAGTCAATGGTTAAAGGCATAGTGCATAGAGAGTGCTTTCATAAATTTAGAATCAAATTTTAGAACATATCACATTTTGCTTCAAGAATTTCCAATTCTTAATTAGGTTTATAGCATTCTCGTTTTGAGAGATGTGATGTTGTTCATTTTTATGAATTTTTTGGATATTAAGCACGGAGCTATGTGATAGAGTCTCTTTATGTCGATGTAGAATTTTTCGAACTTTCTGTAAATCCTTGGAGTCCATGAGATCGCTTGCAAGTGACAGAGTCAATTGGAGACCCAATTTATCGGGACTAACACTTGCACTGAATGAATTTTGAATTCCACTTCACTTCACTACACTCCTAAAGATCCCTAATGCCTAGACAAAGAGGACCCAATGACCGAGAACCTAAAAATGGATTCAGTGTACGAAGAAACCTAACCAATCCTAGCACTTGAAACTAGAAGCAAACAAACCAAAAATAAGAAGAAATCCACAACTCGATATAACCATGGATTGAATTTTGAAGAAACCAAAGGGATGCAATCTATAAACCAATTTTTTTATACAACATCCAGAGCAAAGAAAAAACTCTTGCCATATTTGTTAATTCACCATTCATCCAAAAATTTATGAAGATTAGAATGGAATATCCCAAAGGTAAAATTCCAATCGACGGTGCGAAGTGTTGGAAACATGCCAACGAATTTCCTATGCGGTCACATGCACATGCATGCAGCTATATTAGGAATGTGCATGCATGTACTCTTTTGTGAACAGATTGTGTAATTGGTGAATCTAATTATAATCAGTTGGTCTAACTGTTTGAGAGATGTTATATATACGAGTATACCCATAGATGTGGGAGTGCAATGCAGTGTAGTGTGTGAGAAAGACTCAATATTGTGGAGTGTGGTGTGTATGTGAGGAGAGGATGGTTGTATGTCGGTGTTGGCTATTGTAATTCTCCCTTGAATAATAAGAATATTGATTATCTTTGCCCCGTATTTTTTTCCCTGGGTTTCCACATAAATCACTATGTAAATTGTGAGTTTGTTGTTCGCAGTTTTATACTCTGTTTATGTTCTATTTTACTTTCATTGCCTAACAAATGATATCAGAGAAAGTGAACCAAGTTGGATGAGATCTGGCGTGTGAGAACGAGATCCAAGTTCGTTGCAGGGGCATTATTCTTTGTCCTAACGCTTATGGCACCTATCGGGAGGAACGTTGACCTTGTATATGCAAAGAGCATTTGGGCGATCCGAGTGTTGTGTGTTGGAAGAGGGGCGATATTCATTGATCCTTACCGCGTGCAGAAGGCCTGATAACAACAATAACCTGTGGAGCGATACCCATGGAATGATCACCGTGGAAAAACATTGAACATAAGGTATATGCACAGAGCTCGAGAGAGGTATCAAAGCGTTTGTATTATTATGCACATGAAGGATCCGATTTAAATATAAATGAAGTGGAGGATGGTTTTTTAAGTAAAAGGTTTGAAGTATATTTTTTTACCAGTCCACCCAAGTTTAAAGGTCAGCCCACCTTTTTTAAATGTGAAGAAAACATCCTCTCTTTTTTTAAAGAGAGTTATATATTTTTTCAAAGGAAAGAGGGTTGAAGTTTATGATAGTGGGTAAAACTTTAACAAATATATATGTGGTGTGTGATTCAATTGAAATATATAATATTGTTCCTACCACAATAAGAATAAGAAGCTTAGTATTATAAGTTGTAGGTTTTTTTGGGTGGTTTGTGTAAATGGTAAAAGTGTAGAGTTTAAAATTTGAGGTGGAGAAATTCAATGGAAAAAGTAGTTTTGAGCTATGGAAGCTTAGGATGCGGGATCTGCTTGTACAACAAGGCAACAACAAGAGTGGTGATGGTCGAGTCACCGTGAAAAGAAAAAAAAAATGTATTTACTTTGGAGTTGTAAAAAGTATTGATTGCATGTAAATGGGCATACATCTGTAAGACCGGGATAGGCATGCCTACCCCTGGTTTATCAGGTCACCTATGAAAAGTCTAGACAGAGATTTAGGTAGACTGAATATGTGGGGGGGCATGTATGTTGGGTTAATCTTGACTCGTTGAAAGAGTTAATGAGTTAAACCTAGTTTTTTAGGTCAAAGCAGGTGGTTTTTCGGGTCCATGTTTTTTGGGTATCCCGTGGTATTGTGTCCATGAATTGCATGTAATGAAGCCTATAAAAGGCTTGGTGAACTCCATTGTAAATGGACCTGGAGGTAAGAGGTGAAGGCTTACTTGGTTGGGTTGGTCGGATTTTGTCAAGGGAATGTTCGTGTTAAGGTGGAGCACTAAGACTCTAGTGTAAAGTCCCTAGAGGTGAGCGGAAAAAGTTCACTTGGGTTGGTTTGGTCGGATTTAGTCAAAGTTGTTCAAATGCAAAGTTCGAGGTGGAGCAGTGTCTCCAGCTTATAAAGGTGGGTTTGTAGAAAGGTTGATGTGTTGGCAGGTCAATCAAGTGTTTGAGAATATATGATGAACGTAGGTTCATATCCATGGAACTTGGAAAGTATTGCAAGAAAGTTGGGATCGAATAGGCATGTTTAGTAATGCCAAGTTGCAGCAATAGTTCTGGACAGAAGCGGTTGTGTTATCCGATAACTCAATCACCATCAGTTGCAAAAGACTAGAAGATTCTAGGAGAGGTATGAACAAGTCATCTGGTTATTACTCAAATGTGAAATTATTTGGTTGTAATGCTTATGTTTTTTATCAGCATTTTAAGTAGGACCCAGATCAAACAGGTAGATCTTTGATATGGTGATGATGTTAAGGGATGCAAATTGTGGGATACTACTACCCACATAATCATCATGGAAAGAGATGCAGTGTTTGATGAATATCCTTTTATAAAATCAAACATGTAGTAAAAGAGGAAAGGTTCAAAGCATGACTCGTAGTAAAAGTGTATTTGGAAGGTATTGATTTCCATGAAAGTTTCTCACCAATTGTTAAAAGCTTGTTTCTATTCATGATGTGTTAGCACTAGTTGTGTTAGTACAACTAGATGTTAAAATTGTTTTACATGAATTTTTTTGGATAAGGGGATGTATTTGGAACAACCAAAACGGTTAGTTCAGAATCACAACAGAAGATTTGTTTGCAAACTCAAGAATCATTGTATGGCCTGAAGCATGCCAGGAAAATGGTATAGGATGTTTGATTCCTTCATGGTGAGCCAGATTTTACGAGTATAACCATTTTGTTTATGGTATATTTATTATATTGGTGGTCAATGTTATGCTTGTAGCAAGCACAAGCATGTTTGAGATCAACAGTTGGCTCCGTTGGTTAGGACGTTTGTTATGAAGAATCTAAGAGAAGTAAAATAAATCTTGGGCATGGAAGTACACAGAGACAGGAAGGATGGTAAGCTTGGTTATCACAACAGAAGTATGTGGTGAAGATACTCAAAAAAATCGGTATGAATAATGTGAAACCAGTAAAATCTCTTTGGCTTTCCATTGTAATTTTTCCTTTAGGTTTATGTCCTAACTGATGAAGAAGAAAAGGGTTATATGTCTCGAGTATTATATGCTAGTAGGAAGTTTGATGATTGTGATGGGAAATGGTCATCATTTCACATGCAGTTGGTGTTGTCGGTAGACACATGGAAAAACCAGGTTAAGAGAATGGAAATGGGTGCTTCAAACACAGAAGCACAAGTATCACCTACAGGGGTTGCAGTGATTTAGTCTATGGTTATGATTCATGAGATTTGGACAAGAGGAGACCTACCTCAGGTTATGTCTTGCAGGAATGCAAGGATCTATTGGGTAAGTTTGGATAGGTACAGGATGTGGTGTTCTGTGGTGGTCAAAGTGTTGTGCATTTGACTAAAGGTCCAGTGTATCAAAATGGGACAAGTGCATCAGTTTATTAGATAGCTTACTGATGGAGGCAGAATGGTCCATACTGGAGTGAATCGTGCAGGCATGATCACGTAACGGTATTGTTAGAGAAGTTGTGGAGCTGTGGTGGTGTTTGGCTTCTCTTGGCTTGCAGAAAAGGAGATGAATTAATTAAGGGCATGATATATCAGGTAAATTGTTGTCAAGGTGGAGATTGTTGGAAACATGCCAATGAATTTCCCATGCGGTCACATGCGCATGCATGCAGCTATATTAGGAATGTGATTGCATGCACTCTTTTGTGAACAGATTGTGTAACTGATGGATCTAATTATAATCAATTAGTCTAACTATTTGAGATATGCTATATATACAAGCATACCCATAGAGTTGAGAGTGCAATGCGGTGTAGTGTGTGAGAAAGACGCAATACTGTGGAGTGCAGTGTGTGAGCAAGACGCAATATTGTGGAGTGCAGTGTGTATGTGAGGAGAGGATGGTTGTATGTCGGTGTTGGCTATTGCAATTCTCCCTTGAATAATAACAATACCAATTATCATTGCCCCGTGGTTTTTTCCCGTATTGGGTTTCCACATAAATCACTGTGTAAATTGTGGGCTTGTCGTTCACAGTTTTATGTTCTATTTATGCTATGTTTTACTTCCGATGCCTAACATGAAGAAACTCAAAACTAACCAACAAAGGAAATATGCCACATAGAACACAACCCCAAGCCCAACACCCAAATTATTTGCCAAAAGTAACCAGAACATGACCCCAAAATAAATTAAACCAGATTGAAAGTATTGGATCTATCCCGAAACCCAAACTCTACTCATCCCATTATCACACCTCGTCGGCAATATCCTAGGATGAAGGAAACAAAGACCAATGTGAGGATTACTTATTGCATGCAACAGATCTAGGACTGCATCCTTGCAAGTCCTTTCCTTGCACTTGAATCACGACTCAAATGCGTGTATGATGATTGATGTGACATGTGTTTAATAAATAAGGAGAAACGTGACTTGAGATCCAAGTGGGTTAAAAACATTAGGGGATATGACAAAAACCATACCCCCCATTTTTAACCATGACCCCTTGTGATAGAAACATTGCTTCAGTAGCTATCCAATTGGCCTAAGTGTTGAGATCTCTAAGCACAGGATAGAATGAGACCCTATTCGAGAGTTGATTTGCCATTTTAATTCTTTTGATAATTGAGTCTAGTTTGTTATCTTTCAGGGTTGTTTGTTGAACCATTGATTTGATAACGACACTAGAATCTCCAATTATTATCATTGAATCTTTATTGGAGTTTATTGCAAGGAGAAAGCCCTGCAGTAGAGCATAGGCTTTAGCTTGATTATTGGTTGAAGTTCCTAGTCACCAGGTAAAGGTCGATTCCTTTCTTCCCTTGAGATCAAGAATAATCCCTATACACCTACCACCCTGAAAAATATTAGTTTCGATATTATAGAGTTATAATATATTATATTTTTGAAGTAGTAAGGATCATGATTTTTTTTTTAAAATTGTGTTTTCTCATATTACGATGTAATAAATACATGATGTCATTGGAATATAACATTTAAGGTACAACTTTGAATAATTAGTGAAGTTCGTTGAATGACAATGTAGAATTGTCATTGGCATTACTTATGTAACCATGACTACTCTCACTCTTTCGAAAAACTAAATATACTATATGTTTTGTAATGAATTGAATTTTAGTGGAAAGAATATCACCACCCCTCCCTTCTTGACGAACCAATCAAACCCTTAATGTTGACTTCATATATTTATCTAATAAATATTTGTAATACTAAGGCTTCATATATTTATCAAGTTAAAAATTGTAATACCAAGATTTTACTTTCTAAACTTTATAAACCTATTATTATAATACCAAAATAACGTATACAAAAATATTAAACTTTTAATAATTAAATCTCAACAAAATTATTGAACTCTTTTGCTAAATCATGTTTTCTCTTTTATGTTGAATCATTAGCTAATTTGAGATGTTTCCTTTTGATAGAGGATAACTGAATCAACATTTTAAAGAAAAATGTTGTTGTCACGAGAAGATATTGAGTTGGTGAAAGAGCAGTGCTATAACACCCATAAGGGTTTTATTCTTTAAAAAAGTGGCTAACGAACTCTTGCAAGCGAGCCGTTGATAAACACTCGAACAATCATGATTATCAAGTGATTAGACCTTAAAAATATGCAAACAATAACCCACTTTTTTTTATAAGTAGTGAATAATCTTCGCTTAACAAAATCTATTTTTTTAATTAAAACTTAAAAATATGTTTCTATAAATAAAGAAGCTTGGAGGACTCTCTTATCAAAAGAGAGAACATGGGCGCGCGAACGTCTGGTTTGAATCTGGAGAGGCGCGGACGTCTGGTTTGAAACTGGAGGCACCGATTCGGGCGGGCGCTACAACCCTTCGAACCTGAGCATGGAGGCACTGGCTTGGTGGAAGCAACAGTCTTCTGATTAAATGGGTCGCACCTTGGAGGGACGGACAAGGCCGGACCCAGACAGCTGGTTCTTGGGCAGGATAGACCATTGTATCTCGTAGTCACGGCCTACCGACTCTCCCCTTTATAGCTCTCCTCACCGGCGGTTTTACTTCTTGGTTACCTTCTTCTCTCTGTATTCTTTTTAACCCGGCCCTTTATTGGATCTAGAAAGGCTGCTTCTGTTCCTGTCAGGATTACATGTCTTTTAATCCCACTTCGGACAACAGACCATTCTCTCGAGGACTTGCTGTCTTTGCATCTATTTGGTAACCATCTTCTCCCTGTCTACGCACTAAACCCGACCACTTTCTTGGAACGTGCAGGGACCCTCCTGTATCTGTCAGGATATTCCTGTCTCTTTACCCACTACAGACAGAAGTCTTTTCCCTCGTGGAATCTGCAGCCTCTCACATGGCGACTCTGAACATGGACTCCACTGAAAGGCAGAACGGGGACCCTTGGGACCATCCAGACATCATTGCCTCTATCGATGAGATGATCAGCAACCATTACCGTAAAGAAAAACACACACCAGTCTCCAGGATTCCCGCTTCTGGCTCTCCTCTCCACACTTCCATCTCGGGAGACACTCTACTGAAGCCTTTTTCGGAGACAGATCCCCTAAAGCCATCTGCTTACAATAAAAGTTGTGGGAACCTCCATAAGACCAGCTTCCCTTCTAGCTGACCCCATCCCAACACCACTCTTAAAAAGCCACATAGGGTCTGGAAACCAAAAAAAACACACCCTAAACTTGTCCTAGGCATGGATGTAGGACTTTCTGAAGCTTGCAACCTGGCACTTTATGCCCTGGTTGGTAGATTAGCATACAAGGACAAATGCAACCTGCGCTTGGACAATTGGATTACAGACTCTTGGAAGCCTCTTCTAGGATATCTTCCCAAGGTACTTTACCTCCAACATGGGTGGATTGGCTTCGTTTTTAAGACGCCTGAGGATTCTGTCTGCGTTCTGAAAAAGTTCTGGGCGGTTGGCGGTGGAAGTCTCATGCTTAAGAGATGGAGGCTTAGCTTTAAGCCATCCACTGAACATTTCTCCTACAGGCATCTCTGGGTCCTGTTACTAGGCCTTCCACTACAACTCTGGAACCATCAGGCCCTCGAGCTCAGCGGTTCATCTTTAGGCCGATTTTTAACAGTGGACACACCCTCTTTGGCTTCGTCTGATAGAAGACTGGCCAAGATCATGGTCGAACTGGATATCCATGCAGGACTCCCAGAAGTCCTGAACATTGACTGGAGAGGCCTTCATTTCGCTCAAAGACTCGACTACCTGGGGATCCTGTTCAGATGCTCGTTTTGCCGCAGAACCGGCCACCTGAGACGGGATTGCTACAAGTACTCTCCCACTGAACCAGAGGCTGATTTGTCGGAGGAGGTTGGCTTCAATGGCTACGACACACGGCCTGAATAATTTGCAGAGGAGTCTCCACCTCATCAGCGAGCTTTGAGCCCTGAATTACAAGACGACACATTGGTGAGTAAGATCAAATTTTTATGTCCCTCGCTTTACAACACTCTCTCCTCCTGGGAGAGACTCAAGATAAACTCGCAGGCATCAAACTCCTTGCAACCGGATTCCACTGATGACCCCATAGACATTCCACTTTCGCCCTCTATCCCTGCTTGCCTAGACGCTTTGGCATCCCCTAATCCGCCACTAGAGCTGCTTGGGACTGTCCCAAGGCTATTAGCCCACTCTTCCCCCCCCTCAATTAGCCCCTCCCCACTTAGCGACTCCACAATTTCACAGCCTCCTGCTGACTCCGCTCTCCCGGAAGGTGATCCCACCCCTCCCCCTGGCTACACCGAACAACCATTTTCGGCTCGGGATCTGGACCAGCTACTCCTTTCCAATTCACCTACACCTCCTCTACCTTTTGACTCTCTCCTCATTCCAACGTACCTCGGCAAACTACTCATCCCACCCTCGACCATCATTGGCAATACACCTTCGACCTCGGGAGTAAAAGAGCAACCAGCGACAACCCCCTCTTGGTCCAGAGGTTTGGGCTTAGAGCTTTCACCACTCAAAACTCGCAGTGCACGGAAAAAGGCAACTGCAGAGGCTTCAAGCTCAGCCTCTCAAACTAATGATCAAACTAATCGGGCACTTAGAGGATTAAAATCCCAAGCTCGAGCAAAATCATGATTCTTATCTCCCTCAACATCAGAGGGGTTGGAGGACTCCTGAAACTAGCCTCCTTGATACGTCTCCTCGACAAAATCAGACCGACGGTTATTTTTCTACAAGAAACGCTGGTGGATGCTGAAGCTGCAAGGAATTTCCTATTCGCTCTCCGACCTGCCTGGATGGTTTGTGCGGCCAGCTCTATTGGAAACTCAGGCGGACTCCTAGCGGCCTGGGATCCTCTTTACTTTGACTTTACTCTGATGCTTAGTCCGGGTGGAATTCTATTAACCAACACCTGTTTGGAACTTAACACTTCCCTGACCTTGCTCAACACATATGGCCCTTGCCTGGACCACAGACCTTTTTAGGAGAAGCTCAATCACCTTGGCCTCCTAGCCATATAAGATCTTATTATAGCTGGAGATCTGAACCTCACGCTCAGCTCAAAGGAGATCTAGGGTGACAAGGCAAAAATTGACCCACTAGCAACCTTCTTCACTTCTCTTTTCACAAAAAATGCTCTAGTGGATCTGGAACCGGCATAACTTTTGCCTACTTGGCATAATGGGAGATCGGGCTCCTCCGGTATCGAAAAATGCCTCGACCGTTTCTTAATTTCAGAAGAGTTGCTTACCCCTTCTCACATGGCTCAGGCCTGGATTGACCTGCCCTACCTTTCCGATCATACCCCCATCTGCCTACATCTTGGAAAAGGGAATTTGGGAACGAGTTATCCCTTCAAATTCAACACGGCCTGGTTGATGG
This sequence comes from Picea mariana, assembly GCA_032191745.1. Lineage (NCBI taxonomy): Eukaryota > Viridiplantae > Streptophyta > Pinopsida > Pinales > Pinaceae > Picea > Picea mariana. Next base: position 10,783 of record JASDQU010372969.1, read on the forward strand.
AGCCTGCCTTCGATCTAATTGTCAGATCGGTCTGGTCCGACTCATCCCACTCGCTACCTGGGGATGCTCAAGGCAACTTGGCTAGAAAACTCAACTGTCTGAAGGCTAAAACAATCAGCTGGCTGAAGAGGAAAAAAGCACAAGACACAACCATTCTGAACAGACTTGAACAACAACTATCATTTTTACACGGACACAAGGCATGGACCGACCAGAGGACAGACATTGAAGCTAATTTACATCAATTAGAGGCTGACCAAGTGCACATTCTCCGGGTAGAAGAGGATAGATGGCGGCTGAAAAGTAGAGCGCTTTGGCTCTCTAGTGGAGACATCAACACCCATTTCTTCCACTGCTTTTCCAGCCACCGCAGGAATAAAAAGCTCATTTGGGATTTAGAGGAAGAGGATGGGAGTTTTTTACACAGGACTGAAGACATTAAGCAAGCGGCACACAAACACTTCAAGTCCTTTTACCAAGAAGATACGCACATCTCCCTACAAGATCATATTGAAATTGCCCAACTTTTCCCACAGATGGTCACTGATGAGGAAGCGAGAGCACTGGATGCCCCCTGCACAAAAGAGGAAATATTCCAGGTATTAAAAGGTTTTAAAAAAGAAAAAAGTCCCGGTCCCGATGGATGGACTGTGGAACTCTACCTCCACTTTTTCGACTTAATGGGACAAGATCTGCTAGAGGCTATCGAGGATTCAAGGATCAATGGGTTGGTTAACAAGCAATTAAACAACACTTTTATAGTCCTGATTCCTAAGCAAAATCACCCCCGTCAGTTCTCGGATTACAGACCGATCTCGCTATGCAATCTCAGCTACAAGATCATAACAAAGATCATTGTTAACAGAATTCGCCCTTTTCTCTCCCGGGCTCTGGCAGAGGAGCAGCTTGGTTTTCTCAAGGGAAGGAAAATTCTAGACGCTATAGGCACTGCTCAGGACTGCTTACACAGCATTAAGATGAAAAACTTACCCGCCATCCTCCTAAAACTGGACCTCAAACAGGCCTTCGACTATATAAACTGGAACTTCTTACATCTCATCCTTCTCCAACGTGGATTTGGGGCTGCCACTACCAATTGGATGATGGGCTGCAAAATTACAGCCACCCTGGCAGTTTTAATCAATGGCGAGGCTTCCAAAGCCTTTCACAGCGAAAGAGGGCTTTGACAGGGATGCCCCCTCTCACCCCTCCTTTTCATTCTGGTCTTAGAAAGCCTTAGCATCTTGTTAAAAAGAAGTCAGTTAGCCGGCAAACTCACGGGAATCAGAGCTTCTAGACTGACTCAAATTTTGCATCTACTCTTCGTAGATGATGTGATTATTATGACTTCGGCCTCCTTGGTTGAATGGACAGAAATTTTAAATGTGCTAAATACTTTCTGTTCAATTTCAGGTCTAAAACTAAATTATCAGAAGTCAATCTTCTTGGCCACAGGCGCGAGGGATGCTTTCTTGTCGGAGCTAAAAACTCTTTTCGGCATTGATGTTCGAGATCTGGCGGTTGGCTTCAACTACCTTGGCTACTTCATCAAACCCTCTAGCTACAAAGCAAAGGACTGGAGATGGTTATTTGAGAAGTTTAAGCACAAAATTCAACTCTGGTGCAATAGATGTTTATCCACAGGAGGCAGATACATTTTGATCAAGGCAGTTCTGGAAAGCTTTTCGGTGTACTGGATGGCTCTGGCACACATCCCTCATTCTGTGCTAAAGAAGCTCCGCCAGTTGATTTTTTCCTTCCTATGGAAAGGCAGCAAACAAAGCAGAGGCCTCCATCTCTGTGGGTGGGAAACACTCTCAAAGCCAAAAGCACTAGGTGGCTGGGGCCTGAGGAACTTGCACCTCACCTACCTTTCCCTCTCGGTGAATACGCTTTGGCGAACTCTAATGGCACCAGGCATTTGGAACAATCTTATAAAAGATAAATATATCTCACATCTGCCAGTCCATACATGGCTCAGATCAGCCACATTTTCTCCTCTGAGGGGCTCACAAACGTGGAAGCATCTACTAAAATCTCTCCTGATTCTCCTACATTGGATCGCGTGGCTGCCTGGCTCTGGATCTGCTATTGAAATTGGTAGAGACGATATCCTCGACATGGGCAAAAAGGCCCTGCTCTCTCCTCGATTGCTGGAGCGCCTGCATAATTTAGGCTTACATTATCTGTTTCAATTAAAATCCACACACAGAAGCAACACTCTTGGTGAATCCTGGGTTACTAGCTCCTCGTTGAATCTAGACAGCGAGCTCTCAGCTGAATGGAACAGTTATACACTCCATCTTATTGAAGCCGGCATCCGCCTACAGGATAGACCTGACACACTCATCTGGACGGGGGGCGATAAATCTGGATTCATTTCTGTCTGAAACATCTATAAAGCATTGACAGAAGCATCCTAGCATACCTGCGATTGGACTTGGCGCACTCGGCTGTGGAAGTGGAACTGCCCTCTGAAACTCGAATTATTCACTTGGCTTTTGATGGAGAACAAAATCCTTATCTGGGATATCCTTCAGAGACGTGGATGGTCAGGCCCAAATCGCTGCATTTTGTGCAAGGAGGACAGTGAAACTTCACACCACCTCTTCGTGAGCTACTTTTTTACCTGGCAAGTTTGGCACCATGTCACAGCTTCTCTAAAACTTTCCGAACAATGGCTTGGACCCTCGACGTTCTCCTGCTTTAGTTCTTGGTGTTCAAGACACCAGATCTACCCCTCGTTGCTAGTCACCGTCTGTTGGAACGTTTGGTTGGCAAGAAATGCCGCCATCTTTGATGATAAGCCCCCTACGATTCACTCGGTGACAAACCTCATTCTTTCTGCAGTCGCCCGACCTTCTTCCTCCACCACTACTCAGACAAACCGTAGATCTTCTACAACTCTTCCTTTTGACAAAGCCATCACCTAGTTTGACGAAGCAGCTCAACTAGATGGATCTCTTTGTGGGGCGGGGGGGCACATCTTCATCAACTCCCACACTTCCTATAGATGGACTCTAAATGGCGGACAAGACACCAACACCAAGGCCGAACTACTGGGGGTGTGGGCATCCCTTATCCTAGCTCAAAGGCTAAACACTGATGTGATGATACTTCTCGGAGACTCAAAAGTCATTATCGACTGGATAAATGACAAGGCTGACCTTTTCTCAGCAGCTCTGGAATGCTGGAAAGAGAGAACTATCGAAGCCATAAGACTATTCAAGAGCCTCACTGCCTCCCACATCTACAGAGAAGACAATGTTATTGCGGACCATCTTTCAAAACTGACCTTATCCCGTCCGCTCGGTTTCATAACTTTCTCCCGATGGGAGGATGGCAACGAGGGCCCCCCAACTTTGCTCAAAATCTGAAGTGGAAGACACCAAGATATCAGATCTTCTTTTGGTAACAGAATTATTGATTTGCAACAGAATTTAGTCTATCTGGCGATAGCTTGGGACAGAATACAATATGACTGGATATTGTGGATCTTACGACATCGTGCAAGCTGCATTATGCATTCCATCACGGGTCTCTGTTTTTTGTAAATGACCGCTGATATGTAAACAAGTCTCTGTTTTTTTGAAATTGACTATTGATATGTAAATTATTATATACTTTTGAATATAAAGAGTAACTTTCCCGTGGAAAAAAACAAAAAAAACAAAAATAAAGCATAGTTCTAATCCTTTTGACATACATCTCTCTTAACATTTTTTATACTAAATTTGCAAGGCTATTAACATGTAGGTAAAAAAGCACACAAACGCGATAAAAGATTCAACATATTGTTGATGGCAACTGTATACAAATGTTACATCACCTAGATTGTTTGGGGAACAAAATGAAGATAGAAATATATTCAGAAGTATACAAAGTTATTACAAAGGGCACACTAACACATTGAAACACAAACTTTATTAATGGATGAAATAGAAAAACGTTGCAATATCCAAAGCAATATCAATTGGCTAGAATGGTGGTAGCTCATCTTTGAAGAGAGATGTGTTGGCTATGTTCATTCGCAAGAAACCTATTATAAGAGGTCAAAATTTCCTTTTAACATAGAGTATAAAATTCTAAGAGGCAAAAATCCTRAAGATCCAAAGCCCTAACCCTAGGARATGATAYGGMAAAAAGAATGAGGCCCTAAGAAGCCTAGTCGATACCTCGACTTCCTAATGTTGCAACTTTCACATACAAACTCCATTTTGTAGGCCTTGTCATGTTGTGTCAATTGTTGAAAGTGCATGAGAAATACCCCAAAAATGTGTTAAAAGTTCAAGATCTACAAAATTGTAGTAGAATTGCCAAGATGTAGAACCATTCTAAGTCGCTAGAAGAGGTGGGTGGCCACTAGTATCTACCTAGATCAATCGCCCATATTGCATCAAGTTCATGTTGGGTAGGTGTTATTTTATTTGCATGTGTGTGGGGGGGTGCGTCAGATTTGACGACTGTGTCTGACGATCCCTCCCCCCTTCACTCTTTAAGTCATGAACATCAGGTGCTTTCCTGGGGAGGGTAGGATTTCCCCCTTTGGTTATGCAAAGCTTTTGGCTCCGGGCGATAGCTCGGAGATGACGAGGTTAGGGCTAGCACCTTGTTTTTTTGGCGGTTTTTGCTATTTTAACATTTTTCACCGTTTTTAGTAGTTTTCTAAATTAATCCCAAATTAAGGGATTAGGGTTTTCGTAGTTGCAAAATACCCAAAATATTGTGTGTATATTATATTGTGAATGGTGAAATTAATACAACGAAGAGTTGAGAGGTGTGGCACCAAGGAAGCTTGGTTTTCTCCCGGTTAAGAGTTTCCAGCGTAAATCTATGTGTACTATGTGTATGAGCCATTGATTAATTTCCATTTTGCTTAAGAATCTATATGCATTGCTTTACTTCATAGGTTTAAAACTTATATGTGGTATCAAAGCATGTTTTTGGCTTCAGTGGGACACCTTTGTTGTTGAGGGTTTGGCTCGGTCTTGATAGATCAAGTTTATCTTGGGTTTATGATAAACCTGGGTTCAATGGGATCTTTGCAGTGGTGATTCTTATGTTGAAAGATAATGGCAAGAAGTTTAAGAATCGAGATTGAGAAGTTCAATGATGAAAATTTTGAGCTATGGAAGCTCAAGATGGAGGACCTTTTTGTGGACAAAGAACAATGGATCGTTGTGCATCCTGGTACACGACCTACTGGTACACAAACTACTAATAGGTCGAAAGAAGATTGGGAGAAGTTGGATAGAATAGCAAGGAGTATGATTCGACTATGCCTAGATGATTTAGTATTATTGAATGTGTCGAGAGAATTTATAGCCAAGGAACTATGGGAAAAGTTGGGGAGTTTGTATCAATCAAAGTCCCTAGTAAGCAAGTTCTTTTTTTGAAAGAAGTTGTATCATCTTAGGATTTTCCAATAGAGGTGACATTTTCAAATCTATACAACTTATTTCGAAGAAGTTGTATCATCTTAGGATTTGAAAATGTCACCTCCATTTGTCACTGGGGTGCATGAGGTCTAGTGCGAAATAGAGGTGACATTTTCAAATCCTCAAATACTATTTGTTGTGACTATGCCCAAACAAAATTTTCTTTAGCTCCACCCTTGATCACTTGGCTTAGGGACCAAGTGATATGAGAGAACTCCAACATGAAGTTGTGGTAGAAGTTAGTAAGACCTAAGAAACTGTGAATCTTTGTTAGTGTCTTTTAGGTTGGCTAATCATGAATCACATAGATCTTGGTTGATTTCACATACACACCATGCTCATCCATTATGTATATTAGATACTAATTCTCTGCATGCTAAATGAGAACTTGTAGATTTGCATAAAACTTGTGTTGTCACAAGGTTCTTGAAACCTATTGATTGTGCTTCAAATTCTCTACCCAAGTTTGTTTGAATATGAGGACATCATTCAGGCAAACAACTACAAAATAATTTGTGAAGGGTCACAAGATATCATCCCCCATCCTTATGAATGTTGCTAGGGAATTACTCAAGTCAAAAGGCATGACCAACCACTCAAAGATACCTTCTTTGGACTTGAATGTTGTCTTCCATACATTATTTGATTAATTGGCACATGTTGATAGCTTGACTTAGATTAATCTTACTAAAAAAATTGGTTCCCTTGAGTTGATCAAGAAAATTGTCAATCTAGGGGATTGGATATCGATTCTTCACTATGATTTTGTTTAGGGATCTATAATCAATAAAAAGCAGCCATATCTTGTCCTTCTTCCAAACCAATATAATTTGGCTCCCACAAAGTGAGGAGCTCAGTTAGATGTGGCCCTTTTGAATTAGCTCTTGAATTTTTCATTTGATTTTTTCATTCTCTAAAAGAGAGCATATGTATACCAAGTCATAAGGTACATGAGCATCGAGTGTTAAATGAATTGCTTTCTTTACTTGACAATGCAAGGGCACCCTTGTAGGTGATGGGAAGATATCTCTATATTCTTCCACTATCTTGTCCACCTATTTCTTTTGTGTAGATAGACCCCGTGCAAAGGCCTTGGTGATCATGATGATGTTTTGTTTTCCTTTTGAATGAATCATGAAAAGGAAAGTCTTTAATCTGATACATTACCTTCATGCACTACTTCATTGGTATCAAAGAGACTACAATAGTTGAAACTACCTCTCGTACCATATAGAGATGACCTCCCAATGTAACAATGACACCACGGGACCTAGACTCATAAACAACATGATTCTTACGCATATATGGTTGTCCTGAAATAACATCACAAACTTGAAGCAAGGAAACATCACACAATACCTCATATTTCAAGGGCTTGATGATGTAGTGCAGGTGGCACTACTAATTGATGATGATGTCTCATTCCTGGCTCAGACAATCATTGACACATGGTTAGGGGTGCAACATAACCAACAAATTCAACCTCATAATGACCTATACTAAGATCATGTTCTTCTAGTTTATATTAGCAACAATGAAATGTAGTGGAGTCACCTTCACCCATAGTTGTGAGTGGAAGAGGCACTCACCCTCCTCGAGCTCCTTTGGTTCATATAGTCGGATATCTACGGTAGTGATGGTAACATTGGGTTCCATGACGATGATCTATTTTGCCCTATCCAAATTTAAATTAGAGTCCAAGCCAAATTTTGACTCTAAGGCTTTTAGCTTGACTACCAATGACTACTTGGAATGGCATTCATCGATGTTATGCCAAGGGATTTTGTGGCACTCACACCACTTTGTAGAGTCCTTCAAATTCCCATTACCTTTATTTGCTTGTGGTTTAGACTATTTGTACTGAGATTGGATTTCCTTGCTTTTTCCTTTGTTCTCTGAGTTAGGGCCACCTTTACAATTATTTTGATGTGATGGATTTGCAAAAGTAAACTTCCTCTTACTCTTTTTCTTAAACTTTTGCTCAATCTCAACATCATACCTATAAGCAACTTAGAGTGAGGTGATGTCCAATAAATCCATCTCTATTTGAATGTACATGTGTAGATCATTGCAATATTTTTATAACCAAGTGTCACTCAAAGTCTCTAATACCTTGCTTTGATTGCAATGTATGGAAGATATTGATGTACTCCAACACCGTCTAGTCTCTCTCTTGGTGAAAAGTTGTCCATCTCGTGGATCCTAGTTTTCGATAGGATAGAATTTCTCCTCAAGGGCATCAACAAAATCCACCTAAGTGGGGTTTTTCATAAATGTTTCAGACTCATCTATGGCACATTGCATATAGTAAGTGTCTCACCAATCTTTGACATAGAGAAGGGACTTAAGGAGCACAAAGATGATCTTATCACTATCAATTTTTTTTCAAATAATGTAATAACCCTCTAGGAGACTTAACCATTTCTCCAAATCATTTGTGTCTATTTAGCCCTCAAATAAAGGACTCTTAAAGTTAACTTGTATTACAAATATAAGAGTACAGAGTTGCCACAAATAAATTGTGGTAGATTGTTCTATTCAATAATATAATTA
>JASDQU010372970.1:45888-70586 GCA_032191745.1 Picea mariana
TTTTATGTCACCTCCATTCCCTAGTTTCCTAATTTTTTATTTTTCCCTTCTTTCCCCTTTTTATTAGAGCCAAAAATGGCAGTTGCACAAATTAACCTCTTTTCCTTTTTATTAATAATTTAATATCTTTTACACTTTCACAAGTTAAATAATTAAATTATTCTTTACAATTTTTATTTTTTTTGTAAGTAAGAGATTTTATATGTAAAGGGCCTTCAAAAAACTAGACCAGAGGTACACAAACTTGAAAACAACCGCACTGTAATTACTGAACTGCCCCAATAGAGGGGAAACTAGTTAAGCCATTCATGTAAGTCTAGCATTTGATAGTCTAATAGTCTTATAAAACAGAACTAAGCTGACTAAGCTACAACTAAGAGAAGAAACTATTAAAAAGAAAAGAACCCCTGTGGGGTCATACACTTGGCGAGTAACCTGGCCAGGTGGCTAGAACGACCGCATACCAAGGCTCCTCTTCAATGGGTGTCCCTTTGCCTTCCAAATGCATGTCAGCGTCCACATTGCTCTCATCCCTGTTGGTAGCTGGCAGGGCATCTCCAGGCAGACTGTACACATGCTGGCGTGTATCTATCGTAGCCTCTGTGTCCTCATGCTTGACCTGCTCCACAACGACCTCTGCTGAACGTTGTGGCTAAGCATTCCTGTCATCGCTCTCTGCATGGGGTTCCTCTACTGAAGCCGCGCCTTGTGGAGTGGAGGGGAAAGCATCCTGGAAGGTGGATAAAATCTGAAGGAGGGTCGAGATCTTTCCATCCATAATCTGCAGTCGGAATTAGAGGTCCTCCATTCCCTGACAGAGTTCGAAGACAAGACCATAGAGAATGGTTAAACTTTCTTTCAACTGCAAGTCAGGGATGGAGTCGGTAGATGTGTACGCGCTGTTTCGGGCATTTCAAAAAGGAGGTGGAACCCCCATGGGAGGCTGTGAGGCGCCAGCTACTGGTGCAAGAGAAGGTTCGATGGTTCTGGAGTTCAGTGGGATGGAAAGAAATCGCGAAAAACAGCCCGACAAGCTGTCAGTAATGACTACGCATTCGAATCGGGAGGCAGGTGGGGCGGAGGAGGTGAGAGGTGCTATCTCGGGCTGTAGAGGCGGCAAGGAGATTGTGGAGGGCGAACCAGGGGGAGAAATAGAGGCTCGGGGCCGAGGAGGATGCCATGGAGAGCCTCTTCGTGGCCATCCTCTTTGACACGGCATAATTTTCTTCGTTTGAAGGTAGAAAATGACTAAGTGCTCCAGGCACATGCAGAGAGCCTGGAGAGGGCCAAGGGCTGTGAACACCATGAAAGTCCAGGTTAATCCAGGCCAGGGCAGTGAAGGGATGTGGGAGTCAGTCCGCGAGTGAGGATGAGAAACAATTACAGACGAAAAAGCCATAGAGAAGTTCGTAATGAGGGTCGGGCACACTAGAGTTAATGGTGCTGCAGTGACGTGAAGTCAAGTTAATGCAAGGTCAAGGTGGCGGTCGTTGGCACAATATCATCACATGGCTCCCTGCCTTGTTGTCCTGACCGCTCTCCCTCTTCGCGCCATTTGGCTCACACTAACACCCCATCCGGGGGTTCTTTACAATTTAAATCCACTGATTTTAATTAAATTCTTACTCTCTTCATTTTACCCCAAAAATTTTATGAAGACTAAACTATTAATTAAGTGGTTTTTAGTTTAATTTTTAATTTTTTTATTTTTATAGGGTATTTTTCTTAAGGATAGACAAAATTTTACCCCTAGAGAAGTTTTAGACTTAGAACTTAGATTCTGAACTGGGCGACATTTAATTAGGGAAGTTGTTTTTTTTTTAAATTCTTAACGTGTTAATTGTCTTAGGGCCATCTAGGTTTGTTCCTTTATCACCATCATCGCGAAGTTCCCTTCAGGACGCACTACGTGCTCCAAGGGTGCCACTCGCCTCTAGTGTTTCTTTTGCACGACATGCCCTTCAGGATGCACCACGTGCTCCAAGGGTGCCACTCGCCTCTTCTGTTTCTTTTGCATGATGTGCCCTTCAGGATGCACCACATGCTCCAAGGGTGCCACTCGCCTCTTGACTGATTGGTAGACATCAATAACCCCTGGAGTCAATACTCCACCAGGTGAACTTGTGGGAGACTAAGGGATTCTAAGGAATAAGGCCCCCACCTTATTGTGTGCCCCTTAGAATAATCGTGAACGACCATCACAGTCTGCCCTCACGGCATCGTGGGTCCTCTCGAACTAGGTAATCGTTAACCTACAGTTTGAGCCACGGCGGGAGTGCTAGTAGGCTGTGGCAGGGCTGTTGTCCACACCTCTCCCTCAACCTCTCTGGTAGTCGTGTGTGGCCCCTTTACTCCATATGTGAGTCTGGTTGGCAAGCTATCATCAACATGCATCATCAAAAATCATGTCAGACATGTCCACATCATATCATCTAATCAAATGTACAAAAATCACAGTAAAACAATCAAACCCCAATAGCACACTCCTTGACTCGATCCGTAGTCCAAGCATTTTGTCGATGCCTCTGCATCCTAAAGGTCCAAAACCCTGCACACTTAGTAAAACTGAGTCAATAGCATCTGTCTCTGTCAATGCAGTAAGACATCATGTCATCTATCATAGTGCATCATAATCAAGGAAAAATGTTTTAATATCATAATAGTCTGGATCACTTGCGAGCAAGTGTCCTCAAAGAATAAGTTTTCTCAGTGTGCCAGAGTGGGATGTTACATACACCCCCTCTTGGTCTAAACTTCGTCCCAAAGTTTCATAGTATAAATGCCGAAATAAGTGTATCACAGTATCATAAGTCTATCTATCAAACAAAAATGGAAACTGTTGGCGCATATCATATGCGTCCTCCTAGGTTGCCGAGTGCGGACTATAATTGTCCCACTGGACCTTGACCTGATCTACCATTTGACGTCGTAACTGTCGAATGAGATGATATAAGATGCATACCTGCTCAGCTGTGAGCGCTCCCTCGTCCGATACCTGCAAGGAACTCAGGTCAATCACATGTGTATCACATGTGTAGGATCACTAATACAATGTCTCAAAACAGATACATGAAAAACATCGTGCATATGCCTCAAAGAATCAGGCAAGGCTAGTCGGTAGGCCACGGGCCCCTTTCTCTCCACAATATTGAAAGGTTTAGCTCCCTTTCCAAACTTGATCGAACTCTTTCACAGTTTAACCCGTAAGAAGACTCGATCACCGACCTCGTAACTACAGTCGACTCGGTGCGCATTAGCATAACTCTTCTGTCGATCCTACGCTTCTTTAATCCTTTGTCTTATGGTTTGCATTTGCTCGTCCATTTCTTGGATCACTTCTAGTCCTTCCAGGACCCTATCCTCAATCCGATCCAAACTCAAGGGCATCCAACGTGGTCACCCGTAAAGAAACTCGAAAGGCGCCATCTTAATGGTGCTCTGGTAACTGTTGTTGTAAGAGAACTCCACTAGTGGCAAGAATTCCTCCCAATGCTTTTGTTGGTCCATCACGTACATGCGCAACATGTCCTCTAAGGTTTGGTTCATTCACTCGGTCTATCCATCAATCTCTGGGTGATATGTAGTACTAAGGTTAAGTTGGGTTCCCAAGGCCTCTTGGAAACTCATCCAAAATCGTCCAGTAAACACCGATCCTCGATCGGATATAATCCTCTTAGGCATGCCATGTAGCCTCACAATCTCACTGATGAAAACTCTAGAAATGTTAGGTGCTTGATACGTCATATGCACATGAATAAAGTGAGCACTCTTTGTCAGAGTGTCTACTACTATGAAAATCGAGTCATGTCTCCTCGCCGTCAGTGTCAATCCAACAATAAAATCCATCGAAATAACCTCCCATTTCGATTTCGAAATGGCATGTGGTTGAAGTAATCCTGTTGGGTGTCTATGTTCAGCCTTTACCTTCTGACACTCTAGACATCTAGCCACATAGTTAACTATGTTGGCGTTCATTCCCTTCCAGAAGAATAAGGGTTTAAGGTCTGCCCTCATCTTCGTGATTCCCGGGTGAGCCATGTAAACTGCTCTATGAGCCTCGCTCAGGATCAACATCCTCAACTCGTCATTTGGTGGTACATAAATCCAACTTCTAAGCCTCAATAACCCATCGCTATCAAATGAAAATACCTCATATTGTGGTACCATCATTTTTTTTTGTCCGATAAAACCCTCGAACTCTTTGTACCAGTCATCATCACACTGTAAAGTGAGAATCTTATCACGTAGATTCATCTGAAGAGGCACACCAAAAACATGTGTGGCCTCTGACTCAAAGCATCCGCCACTCGGTTCACTGTTCCCTTTATGTAAGTAATCTCAAAGTTGTACTCGCTAAGCCATTCCGACCAACGCCGTTGTTGAGCGTTCATGTCGCTTTGCGTAAAAATGTGTTGTAGTCCACAATGACCAGTCTTTAGTTCAAATTTCCTTCCAACAATGTAGTGTCTCCAAACTTTCAAGGCATATACGATGGATAATAATTCCAAATCATGCGTCGCGTAGTTCTCCTCATGCCTTCTCAGTTTCCTCGAAATGTAAGTGATCACTCATCCATCTTGCATCAAGACTCCACCTAAAACTTCCTTGGATACGTCTGTGCATACCAAGAAGTTCGCGTCCATGTCAGGGACCTTTAGTATCGGTGTTGTCGTCAACAACTATTTAAGCCTCTGAAATGCTTCCGCGCATTTCTCAGTCCAAACAAACTTCTTGTTTTTCTTCTGCAATTCCGTGATCGGATTTGCTATCTTCGAAAATCCCTCGACAAACCATCGATAGTATCCTACTAAACCCATAAAGCTACGCACTTCCTTGACATTCGTCGGTGCAGGCCATTCCATAATAGCCTCGACCTTGGCTAGACCCATGGCGATACCTTCGTCGGAGATGACATGCCCTAAGTAGTGAATCCTTGATTGATAAAAAGAGCATTTGGACAACTTCCCGTACAATTTGTGCTCTCGTAGACACTGTAGTACCAAGCGCAAGTGCTCGTCATGCTCCTCCATCATCTGAGAGTAGATCAAAATATCATCAATGAATACTTGGACGAACTTGTCCAAGCACTCTCAGAACACCCCGCTCATCAAACTCATAAATACCCCTAGGGAATTTGTTAGTCCAAATGGTAAAAAAGTAAACTCGTAATGTCCAAATCTCGTCTTAAAGGTGGTCTTAGGGACATCATCCTCCTTAATCCACAACTGATGATACCCTGATCGCAAATCGATCTTGGAGAACACCGTCGCACCCTTCATTTTATTGAACAGATCATCAATTCTCGGCAAGGGATACTGATTCTTGATCGTGGCCTTGTTCAGTTGATGGTAGTCGATGCAAAGCCTCCACGATCCATCCTTCTTTTGTATGAAAATAACTGGTGCACCCCATGGTGACACACTAGGACATATCAGTCCCAGGTCTAGCAACTCCTTCAATTTCATTTTCAACTCTTGTAACTCCGGGGTCGACATCCGATAAGGCATTCTTGCTATCGGTTCAGTCCCTGGTTTTAGGTCTATGGTAAATTCCAACTCTCTCTCCGGCGGCATCCCAGGTAACTCTTCTAGAAACACGTCCGCAAACTCTCTCACCACCAGAAGGTGTTATAGACCTTCTGCTACTCCCTTCTCGTTTAACGTAAGGATCGCATAAAGCTTGCACCCCTTACACATACACTTCCGTAGCTATAAGGAAGAAATGAACCTTAGGGAAACTCCCTGGTTCCGGCCTACAATCACATGCCTCTGTCCCTCATCATCGATCAAGGTCAACCGTTTTGTCTTATAGTTGAGTATCACCTCATGTGAATCCAACCAGTCCATACCAATCACGACATCATAAGATCCTAATATCGTGACGTACAGGTTGGCCCTCGTGACAAACTCTCCCAGGTTAAGGGCACAGCCCGTAACCTTTCCTCCAACCTTCTGTTTGGCTCTCAAAGCCATCTCTACAAATCTAAACTTGTCATGTTCGATTGTCTTTACCTTAATCCTTTTTAGTGCTGCACCAAAAATGAAACTCTCGGTAGCACCGAGATCTATTAAAATACTAAGGGTCTGGTCAGCAATGGTACCTGTCGTCTCGAGCACAGTCGACTGATGCTCTGCCTGGCGGTTATTCACCGCTGCATGAATCTGATGGGCCTTGCCCATACTGATCCAGATGCTCTACTCCTCTCCACAAGATAGTCGTGTTGGTAGTGTGGCTCCCCACACGTCCAACACCCCTTCTTCAGCCCAGTAGTCTTGGTACCCGAAGTAGAAGATGACGGCCCACCGGCCTGAAACCCTGGTCTATTCTACTGAACAGGCCTAAATTGTTGCTGCTACGGGTGACGCTGCTACTGATACTGTCGTCCCTGATAAGGTGTCCACTCCTGAGGTGGTGGTCGTCGGGGTGTAGAGAAACTGGATCCCCTTTGGAAGCCATGATATCCTGGCGTATGTCTCGCTGGTGTCTGGTGCTATGGTGTTCTAGATGAACCCTGCCCTACTGGTATTGCTGGAGTCCTGGTCTAACCTCCACTGATAAGCTCCTCCTCGGCTATGAGGGCCTTCTGGATGGCATCGTGCAAGGTTTGAGGCATCAAAATCCTAACCTTTGCACACAGGTTGTCGTTAAGGACGAATATAAACCTATTGACCTTAAGTTTCCCAGTGTTAAGGTGTAGAGCATACTGGAGAAGCTCCATAAAATGTGCCTTGTACTCGAGCACTGTATGACCTCCCTGTCATAAGTCATTGAACTCATTGAGATGATGCTTGATGAATTCCTATGAAAGGTACCTCTCTCAGAACTGTTGCTCGAACAGTTCCCATGACACGTCTTCGACGACCATGTTCAGCTGGGGTAGGAGTGTCTTCCACCATAGAAGAGTGCTCCCCTTCAGTTGAAAGACCGCCATGCGGACCTTCATGTTGGAGGTATAATTGCCAATTGTGAAGCACATCGCCATGTTCTCCAACCATGCCTCAGCGGCGGTGCCGTCTGGGGCACCAAAGAACTCGGGAAATTTGACCTTCTCGAGTTCACGGTGAATGCTACCAGTAACGACCGATGCGCGCGGCGGAACCTCAGCGGGCGCCGGTGCTCTGGCCTCATCTCTGTCCAAACAACTGATCAGTGCCTTGGGCATGCGCTAAAAGGATCTCATCATCCCGACTACATCTCCAACTGCTATCTGCTCCTATCCAAGAACTTGCTCATCTCCCCAGGGGTTAGACCCCTCAGGTGTGGATGCTACTGGAGGCGTCGCGCCTTCTCCCCTCGCACCCCATCATCTTCCTCCATGGCATCCTCTAACCATGATCACCTGCACGCACACAATCAACTCGATCAGCAATAGTATAATCAAATAAGATCAATGAAAGCCATAGTGATCCCAAGTCGCGGGTCGAACCTGGCTCTGATACCATATGTAACGACCTCCTTGTTACGCCAACAAACCTCTTATAACAAGTGGAATTTTTTTTTGTGTGTGTGCATGTGTACAAGGGTAACAAGACATTATACTCTATGCTGCCACATGACGATGCATCATGACACATGCAACTGCGATATCAACATAAATATCTAAGATGCACATCAACATCTGTCAGTAAAGAACAACAATCAACCGACCAAATAAGAAGACTGACTACCCGCCCATCCTACCCTGCAATGGTTAGGACCTCCAAGACACATAAGCAACGCTCAAGCCTAGGTTCCCATCGATTTTAACCATTTAAGGTCTTAGGGCTGGCGACTGTTCTGAGGAACATGGAGGTGTCTACATCCCGCCCGACACTAGCAGACCCAGCTTACAATCTAAGGACATTTGTACTAACAACCCCACGCACCCCAGACAAATACACATAATTAAAATCTATATCAACGGACTTATCAATATTCTTGATACGTGTAATGTTTTCAATCAAGAATTACATAAGGAAATCAACACGAGGGATTTTTCAATATTAAGTGGCACGCCCTCAAGGAAATGAAAATTAAGAAACACATTTCCAAGTCACTTTCATAACCCTACCGATGGGAGGAACTTCTAATAAACACGACAACTTGAGTACCACTACTGATAAGTGTATATGGCAGTTACGACATGAAAACCATTAATAAAAAAGGGGATAGCAATTAATTAAGAAATTTTTGTTTTTCTTTATTTTATCCTTTTTTCTTTTTTCTTTAATGCAATAAGCAAAAATGTCTAGTTCTAAGAAATGAATAATAAAACAAATTCATTGATACCATTAGTAAACAAATATTAGATTTATATAACATCTATTTTCTTTTAAAGACTTTATCTCCAATAGTAAGAGAACCATTATTATATTTAAAATTTTATTGCATTAACCATACATTTATTATGATAATACACTTATATTTATTAAGAAATATTTAAAAGCTAACTAGATTGTCAAAATTATGATTGAGCCGTTAATCTTGTTAACCTCAGTAATCATATTAGACTGACTGCTACCATTAAAACGAATAATGAGACGATGAACAAGGCGTTTAAGGACAATAACTGGGCATCTAATGTAAGCGAATAACAAGGCACCCCATTTTTTTTTTTAAATAAAAGTAATTAATAATGCATTAATATTATTACTGCCAGGTGGAAAGATAAACTGAGGTAAGGATTGAGGCATAAATTTCACAGCCAAATGACTGTCCTTTCCACTACCATTCAACTAACAATTAAAACTTACTGCCTATTTAAAAATTACTGCCAATGATTGTCAATGAGCTGGATTCTGTCAGGTTTAGAAATGTTTCTGCCAGTTCAATTATTACCGCACTTCTATCAAGAATTAAGGGGGCAACCTGAGGTTGAAAATCCATTTATGTAATTAAATTTAAGGCTGAGAGCCCGAAAAGGGGGTTTCCAAAATGGCAAAATGCAGTGCAACACTCCGACAAGTGAACTCGAAGAATTAAACTGCTAAAACGTGGGTGATTCTTCAGCCACACAGTTAGATTTTTCAGCAAAATGGTGGGGGCGTAAACAGGTAGAGGGAATTCAGTTGGAAGCCACCAATTATGGGCATAAATTAAGGTATAGTGGGGGTGAAATCAGACAGAGACTATGCAAGAATCCGAGTCTATCAATCAAGGTCGAATTTTGGGCAAGCATTATAATGGGAATCAAATGAAGCAGCGTGAACGTCGAGAGCACTCCATTGTAAATTTTGTGGTCAACATGGTAGATTTCATTTTTAACTTAGTGGAGGATTGGGTTAGTTACAACCAAAATTCATAGGGAGAAGGGCACACACTACTAAACAAAAAGGCAACAGGTGCGAATGAAGGGACTCGCGCCAACCATCCTTGAAACAATAATTGATGCTAACCAAGATAGTTATAGGATAAAAATGAGGATCGTTGAAGTGAATCCATGAGGTAACTCACAACAGCCCAAATGGAGCAACCGAAGCATTCCAAACGCAACGGAAGTGCCCAACAAGAGATCGCCTCAGACCGGTTAGGATAGCAATCAACACAAGGGGGATCACGCAAAACTGCATAGTCACATTCGTGGGCAACAAAATACACAGTCAACCAGCCTTACTAAACGTCAGGAAGACATCACATAGTTGAAATCATGGTTCAGCAGAGACAGGGTAAAAGAATTCGTGAGCAGAGGGCGCAGTGTTTAAATTTTTTCAATCAAAAAGGTTGTCTATTGTAAAAAGAATTCGCTTCTACAAGAGTCGTATGAGATGTAATTTAAACATAAAATACAGTAAACAAAATGGACATATTCACATTTTAAAATAGCATTCAAACATCAATCATTGATTCTGAACAACCGAATCTCTGAGATTTAAAAAAAAACATCCCAACAAATTAATGAGCTAAGATTTAACCATTTACTAAATGCCCTGGAGTAAAATTTTATTAACCAAACACCCTGGCAGTCTGGAACGAAGGACTTGTAGCCAAGTCAACACCAGGAAATCGATCAACTAACCAGAAGTGAAATACAAGGGTTGGCTGTGCATATTCGCCCCGAGGACAAAAAGCGCAGCTGAAGGGTTGAGGACGAGATTATTTTCATTGGCTAAAATATGTAAGAATCAAGTAAAGGTTCATTGTTGTCAAGGAAAAACTTCACTGTCAACAAGGGTAAAACAAAGTGGGGGGTGACGGCGAATACATATTTCTTGCATTAACCAGAGATAAGGATAACAAAACTAAAAATCAAGAACTGTAGCAGAACGTTATACAAACTTAACATCAATTTTTATGTTTCCAATATACGAGCAGACCCAAGCATGCATCCTATTACCATCTACTCAACATAATTGAAAAACGTACCATTGCCTGTTCGCCTGCCTCGAATGACATCCACGTGCTCTGTGTCGCTCCCGCTCGCTGATCGTCGAGACTACACCGGTACCTCCCAGCCAACGCTAGGGGTAATCTGCTTCCCCCTTAGCCCCTCGAGCCACAAAGGGGCCACACACTATCTAGATGGTACATCTAGCTCCCAACTCGCCTCGCAAGGCCGAGCTACCACTCCTATCCGAGCTGGAAATCCCAACTCCTCACAAGTAAATTAGTCAAGTCACTAAGCCGGCAGCGTAACGTTACACTAACAATCGATCCCCCTTTCTTCATTCTCCTCTCTCTCTTTTATAGACTTTTAGAACTTCCAAACTTTCCCTAAATCTTATTTAATTTAAGTTTTGATAAAAAAATTCCAATAAATCTCCTTCATACAAGTGTCATCCATCCCCCACTTTCCTCCAATAATTAGTTTCTTTAAATTAAAAATTGTCTCATTTCCCTCACCCACCTAGAGTTACTCCTAAATTTACTCCTAGGTGTCCCTAGATTCCCTCACGGGTTTTAAATACTTTCCCTAAAATGGAAATGCTAAGTCAGTTCAAAATTATAAGGTTCTTGAATGCAAATTCTTTACGAAGTTGATCTCTTTCTTTTTACCATAAGTTCCCTCTTTCCCCTTTTTTTATGTCACCTCCATTCCCTAGTTTCCTAATTTTTTATTTTTCCCTTCTTTCTCCTTTTTATTAGAGCCAAAAATGGCAGTTGCGCAAATTAACCTCTTTTCCTTTTTATTAATAATTTAATATCTTTTACACTTTCACAAGTTAAATAATTAAATTCTTCTTTACAATTTAAATCCACTGATTTTAATTAAATTCTTACTCTCTTCATTTTACTCCAAAATTTTTATGAAGACTAAACTATTACTTAAGTGGTTTTTAGTTTAATTTTTATTTTTTTTATTTTTATAGGGTATTTTTCTTAAGGTTAGACAAACTTTTACTCCTAGAGAAGTTTTAGACTTAGAACTTAGATTCTAAACTGGGCGACATTTAATTAGGGAAGTTGTTTTTTTTTAATTCTTAACGTGTTAATTGTCTTAGGGATGCCTAGGTTTGTTCCTTTATCACCATCATCGTGACGTGCCATTCAGGACACACTATGTGCTCCAAGTGTGCCACTCGCCTCTAGTGTTTCTTTTGCGCGACGTGCCCTTCAGGATGCACCACGTGCTCCAAGGGTGCCACTCGCCTCTTGTGTTTCTTTTGCGCGACGTGCCCTTCAGGATGCACCACGTGCTCCAAGGGTGCCACTCACCTCTTGACTGATTGGTAGAGATCAATAACCCCTGGAGTCAATACTTCGCCAGGTGAAATTGTGGGAGACTAAGGGATTCTAAGGAATAAGGCCCCCACCTTATTGCACACCCCTTAGAATCATCGTGAGCGACCATCACAGTCTACCCTCATGACATCGTGGGTCCTCTCGAACTAGGTAATCGTTAACCTACAGTTCGAGCCATGGAGGGAGTGCTAGTAGGCTGTGGCAGGGCTATTGTCCACACTTCTCCCTCAACCTCTCTGGTAGTCGTGTGTGGCCCCTTTACTCCATATGTGAGTCTGGTCGGCAAGCTATTGTCAGCCTGCATCATCAACAATCATGTTAGACATGTGCACATCATATCATCTAATCAAATGTACACTCCCTGACAATCACAGTAAAACAATCAAACCCCAATAGCACACTTCCTGACTCGATTTGTAGTCCAAGGGTTTCGTCGATGCCTCTGCATCCTCAAGGTCCAAAACCCTGCACACTCAGTAAAACCAAGCCAATAGCACCTGTCTTTGTCAATGCAGTAAAACATCATGTCATCTATCATAACGCATAATAATCAAGGACAAATGTTTTAATATCATAATAGTCTAGATCACTTGCGATCAAGTGTCCTCAAAGAATAAGTTTTCTCAGTGCGCCAGAGTGGGATGTTACAAAAGGTGAGGCCATGATTTCTCTGATCTGTGTTGGCTCATACCTGGACACTTTCCCACCCTTCTTGCACCTCCTTTTCTGAGTATCATTGCTTCCAGTTTCCATGATGTGAAAATCCTATTTTTTAGTGGGAAACGGAAAGGGTAAGGTATAATTTGTGGAAACAGGGGATAAGGGACAGTTTGGTAGACAGAGGGAAAGTAGTGGTTAATTGTTGTCTAAACTCTTGGGGAAATTTTGAAAAGTAGGGATTGGTGTTAGGGAGTGTAGGTGAGGGCGTTTAAGCACAGGATGCAGGTTTGTACAACAGGAAATGGAAAAATATGGCTGAAAGATTAAGACACAGTGAAACCCTAAGAGACAATTATTTACTAAGTTGTAAATCAAAAAATGAAGAAAAGAAAGATAAAGGTGGCGTGAATGTGGCCCACTTACTTATTAATGATGAGATGGACTTGTGAACCTAGTGAAGAAAACCTCTAAAACAAATTGCTTTGCTTCCTTTTCAAAATCGTAGAACTTTTTCCAGACGTGCAGCGAGGGTTGTGTTGACGGGAAAATTTGACATGCCATCAACTGAAAGAATAGATCCGGTGCGAGGTTGTCTAAATAACCCAAGCTGTTTGGTGTAACCTATTCTGATGGGTTTAATGGCTTTGTTAGCCAACTAGGGTCCTAAAAATAATAAAGGAAATGAAACTAATCTAAAATCTATGATTCTAACAAACGATATATTACTGACTAATGTTTATTAAAAAGAAATGTGAATATAAACAATCTATATACAGGTTACAAGGTTTGCATGAAATCTTGTGAAAATGATTGTTTGATAAATTTTCTGAATCAAATATGAACAAGACTTATTTTTGTTTTTTTTTAAAGATATTAAACAAATAAATACTAAATGAATATGATTGAAACAGTGACACAAAAACAATCAAAGCTAATTAATGTAATCATTGTTTCATTCATAAAAAATTTAACTAAATAATACACAGAGTACCTTGTAGTTGATCAATGAAACTGGTATTATCTTTATGTGTTGTATGAGCTCCTACCTGTACTGTTGCTAAGGGAAACCTATAACAGAACAATACTAGCACTTCCAGAATACATTCAAAGAAGTATTTGATATTGGAGTAAATTAATAACAATGGGAAGACAACTAATTAAAAATCATGTGACCTTAAGATAATCAATATTTAAGAATGAAAGAAAACTCAATTCTGAGTATTGATAGTATCCATCATTTAACATTAGAAATAAATTCCACAATAATCAAATGATCGATTGATCACACATAAAAAATGGAATAAGAAATTATGGACAACATATAACATTTAATAGTATGAAAACACCATATGATGACAAGCTAAAGCTAAAATCAACCATAATAACATTCTCATAATAAAACAATAATGAAAGAACGAAATGGAATAAGCATCACATAGGTCTAAATTCAAAGATGAATTGATTTCCCATATTCTTTCTCAAAATCACATGCCCATACTGTAGTCCTGGAAGAATTTTTGGGGATAATAGACTCTTAAAGATAAAATAAAAAAATTAATACATAAATGATAGCAATTAACCATGTATTGTTAAAACAGACTAATACTAATTTAAATCAATGCATAATCAATTACTCAAAGAATATGAAGATATTATAAAGAAAATAAAACCATTTTACTCACAAGACAAAACTCATTAAGCAACCAGGAATTTCATATTCTTCTTTGAAAATACTTGTCCATTCTCCCAAAGATTCCAACCATCCATTACTCCATTTGAGAAGAATAAAGCTTACAAAATAAATAATATACAAAAGAGAAAGGATAAAAATCCTCCTCTCCAATTATTTTATCCATGGCTCTGAACTTTCTCATATATTTATACAATGAATGAACAGTTTGGGCGTCACTATTAATTTTCGCCATCTGAAATTTGTCTCGTAAAGAGACATCAATATCTCTCAAATCATGCATTGTTTTGGGAAAATTTCTATAAGGAAGGTAAATGGGTCCATTTGGGTTCCAGGTTTTCAACCGTTTCTTCAAATTCCTCACGGTTTGGCTGCAACAGTCCTATAAAATCATCTTTCTGATCTTGATGCCTTTCCAAATTTTATCTGTTGTTGCTCATAAAATTATTTGTAGCAATCCAATATTATTTTTGGATCAATCATCTTGAACATATTTCGATAATGAAATCAAGCCATGATCATATCCGTATCAAATATTTGATAATAGAAACCCTTGAAACAAAAAGAAACCTAAATTAATAACCTAAAAATTGTGAATAAAATAAAATCTAGAACAACAAAATCAAAAATTAATTTAAACTAACTATAAGTTCTAAAAAAACATTGTTTATAATTTCCTTTCAAATATGATCTTAAAATTCTAGAAGCTTCAAATTAATGGAGAAGAAAGAAATATTAATTTTGGTTTTTTACAAAATCAAACAAATGATAGATAATTCTTTGTTTTATTATTGTTATTATTATTATTTTGAAATGAGATGCAAAATGAAAAAAGAATTTAATTAATTAATATCACCAAATGATTTTATGAAAATGAGAAACCAACCAAGATATTATTTGATGAAGTATTGAACCCATTATTCAAAATAGTCAAACTTGCTAATAATCAAAAGAAAGAACACATAATCATAATTTAAACGAAAGTAAACAGTTCATAAAAATTAGCGTTTTTGTTTAAATTGAGATTTCTATGCTCGTTTCTAAGTTTTGACATATACTCTTGTAATGAATGTCTCATACTATAGTGAATGTCTTAAGTTTGTCTCAAAGCAAGCCAAGGTATGGAACTATTTGAAAATGTTGATTTTGTAGCTCATCATAATTATCAAGATTCTAATGGGGGAAATTTAAATTTTGTAAACATTTAGGTGGAGTTGTTGGGGCCCAACAAATGGTGACTTACTGGGTGAAGAAGTTATCTCTGATCTAGTAATATTTCATCCTAGGAAGAAAAGAATAAGACTTATAAAAGGATTTAAGCTCCCTGAAATAAATTCACTCTGAGATCATAAGGTATTAGGATAAGCTCAATGTTATAATCAAACAATAGAATTTTCTTTACAGGGGATTATAAACTGAAATAATCTCTTAATCAAAGAGTCATGATGTTTATACAAGAACTTCAATACTGTTGACAAAGACACTACTGCCAGCAGAAGTCCATAGCCTCGACAACGATGTCATTTAACCCACTCAAATCCTTTAATCCCATCCAATAGTTGTATCCACATGATGTATACTTCCATAAAAGTTAATTTAAAAACATATACCTGCTACCTCTCAACCCGACATTTCTTCGCTTCTAGCAGGCCTGTTCAGTACCCCAATGAAGTTGTCTTAGTATTATATGTGCATTTACCTGCTACCAGTGATCCTATTTAGTAACCCGATGGGTTTACACACACTTCCCACACTTAAGTGCTTCCAACCCTCTTATGCCACTTTTAAATAATAATACAGTTATAGATTTCTTGATGACAAAGAGAGTGGGGTGATACTAGAGGTTAATTGCAATACAGGTGAATAGTTGATCATGTTATTTATTTTATTTCAAAACTGGAAGTTTTATCATGGTTTATAGATTTTAGATTTCCTTTAAGAAATCATCTAGAGAATGGGGAAGCACTTAAAAGTGATTCCTTAAGAATATGGACGGCGTAAAAAGTTTAAATATCATCATAATTCTCAAAGATTTAAACCATATCTCTAGTGTAATACTCTGACAAAGACAATTTGAGGACAAAATGAGAGTTGCAATTGACTTAAAAATCATTTGTCTGAGCTATATCTTAATATCAGGCCTCTTTGAACTATTTAAATTTCCTTGAAAAACACAAGTCTTAAAATAAATGCTTCCTTCGACAATAGCTCTTTGATCAGAAATATATTGATTCAAAAAGACAGATAAGAAGAAAACTCATTCAAAGAAATCAAAGAAAACAAAAAACACACAACAAACCAAATCAAATTTTATTAATGGGATTCAAAATCAGAAGTACACAAAATCAAAACACAAAAAGAAAACTTTTCAGGAAACAATTTTGGCCAAAGATAAACTTGAGATTTTGGATCCACTAGCATCTTACTGTAAAATAAATGAAGAACTAAATCATATAAAATATCACGTGCAAGCAAGTTCTTTTCTTAAGATAGTGATGGATGAGATGCTACTTTGACCAAGCATTATTATTAAAAATAAAAGAGACTAAAAGAAAATAGAAAAATCCTTATTAAAATGAGTGCAGTCCTACTCGTGGCACCTTGGGTCAGGGTTGAATTGATAGTTCAAAATTACTTATCTCTTTACTTTCCATTTAAAATTTCCATGATGATACTTCTTTTTTGAAAAGAAATATTCAACGAAAATCAAAGAGAAAAAGATTTAAAGTGGACTTCCCTGGCAACATTCATATTATGGTTCTCTTAGTGTACCCACTTGTGTTCATAACTGCATTATTACACAAAGAAATATTGAGAAAGAAAACTAAAGCAAACCTACTGCTAAACCTATTATAAACTACGAAATAAATCAAAACGCTAAGTAAAATCGTATTTCCAGTGCAGCCACAAGAGCATCTTCAATCCTGCAAGGCATAGAAAGTCTAAAATCAGAATAAAAGAATGTAGTATTTGAAGATATAAAATAAATATGTCATTCTTACCTCCTATATATTATTTTAAAAACAAAACAAGCACGACCTTACCATTCTTTTGAAACTTATTGATGTATGAATCCTCCAACCATTCTGCAATCTGGTCGTGATATGAGTCATAATGGCATGTAAGAGTGTAAGTAAGTTTGGAAAACTTTTCAATATTATGGGGACCTGACATAACCATCAGCCAAGGCCGAAATACACCATCCTCCTGACAATTCTCCAAGTTTTCATGAATTTCTTCACATGGAGGATCTAAAAAAATTATGTAATGCTTACTTCCTAGATATTTAGGTAGAAAAAAGGAAAGCACAACTTTATCTGTATTATGAAGAATTTTTAGATATGAATCTTCAAGCCATTCTAAGATCATGTCATAAAAATTAGGGTGAAAACTATGACTTTGATGAAATGGATATATCAATGGGGAACACATCATAAGAGGATTCATGACATCAATTAGATAATTGGTTTGAATGCTTCCTTTGATGATATTGATCGTTTCAAAATGTGAAGCATCAACATTAAAATTCGAACTAATCAAAGAACGAATAGAATATTTGATTTTCAAAAGAATAAGTGCATTGTCTTTTTCAACAATAAATCATGTAAATCATCTTGAAAAATGTCATTTTTCCATTCGACTGCCGAAAGTGAAAGAGCATCAAATCCAACTTCATAAATGTAATGTTTGGAATTAATTTCACCAAATTTTGGCATATCGAAAATATTTGATTGTGATGGAAAAGAGTAAGATACTGTGGGTAAAGTATCAAGTCCACTAGAATCTAAGAAGAGATCAGGATATAAAGAGTAAAAGGAATCAGAAATGAACACATGAAAAGAATCTCTTGAGCTATAATATTTAACAATGGTATTCTCAAGACATTCTTCTTCACTTTCCTTAAAACTTTCACTCTGTATTGGTGATAAATTCTTCAACATAATATGATCATCTAAATTTGTCTCATGTATGATAGATAATTCAAAACTTTCATGACAAACATCTAATCTTTCCTGTGGATAAGGTATGATTTGAGGATGAAAGTTTAAGGTTTCTCCTTCCAATTTCATATCTTCATCTCTAATCAGTTTCATAGGAATGTTAGAATACTTAAGATCATTTTCATCACCTAAGTGTTCTTGAATAACTGAATTTAAGTACTGATTAGAGAAAGAGTTAGAATAATATGGATATTCACCTTCACCCAACATCAAATCTTCTTTCACGATGGTCAAGGACTGAATATGAAATGATTCAGAGGAAAAACTAGTTTGATTGTTAGTAAGAACATTTTCAATAGATTCTACCTCCCTTGCTTGTTGAAAATTTTCGGATGGATTCCTCTCATCCTATAAACAAAATTCTTCTTCCAATTGAGTGATAGGATTTGTAACTGATTCATCATTTGCGATTGAATATGACTGTTTGAAAGGAATCCAAGCATCATAGAGGAGATTTAGTACAAATGACATGTCATCAAGATTAAATTTACAGAGACCATGATGGATTCTTGTTGAAAAGCCTTCTGGAGATGAATTTTCAATGATTAGTACAGTATGAAATTATTCACATAATTGATTGTAATCATAGTTTTCAAAATCATCTACAAATTGAAACCAATCAATAATGTGATATGCGGGAAAAGACTCAAACCAATGTTTAATCCGGCCCCTAAAAGTAAAAGCAAACAATATGCATAAAACCTTTAAATCAGAAATATCATGATTAATGCATTTACACCAAAACTTGTTAATATGGTCTTTTACAGATACATCCCTCCCACCATCAAAGGTGAGTTTGAAAAAACGATATACTGTCTCGTTGGGAATATCAGGTAATGAGAAGTGGAAAGCATGTTCCAACACAGTGATTTGGGGAGCCATGGGGAATCAAATACATTCAAAACAAAGACTCCTATAAGGCCAACTTGTCCGTCTGGACTGCCTTCTAGTGCATTTCAAGATGACACAAAAGAAGAATTTATAAATCTGGAATTATGAAAGGCTAATGGGTGAAACATTTAATCATTAAATTTACTCGACCCTCCTTCTAGCACCATTTATTGACGGTAAAATTTGACATGCCATCAACTTGAAGAATAGATCCAGTCTGGGGTTGTCTAAATAATCCAAGCCGTTTGGTGTAACCTATTCTGACGGGTTTAATGGCTCTGTTAGCCAACTAGGGTCCTAAAAATAATAAAGGAAATGAAACTAATCTAAAATCTATGATTCTAACAAATGATATATTACTGACTAATGTTTATTAAAAGAAAATGTGAATATAAACAATCTATATATTCGTCTCTGTCTAATCTGCTGATCAGCGCCTCAGACATGCGCTGGAAAGATGTCATCATCCCTACAACGTCGCCCACTGCGATCTGCTCCTGTCCAAGGACCTGCTCACCTCCCTGGGGGTTAGACCCCTTAGGTGTGGATGCTGCTGGAGGCGTCGCGCCTCCTCCCCTAGCACCCTGTCGTCTGCCTCCGCGGCGTCCTCTAACCATGATGACCTGCACACAGGAAAATAGCTCAATCAACACAGAATAATCAATACCATCATATCAACGGAACCCGTAGTGAATCCCAAGTCGCGGGTCGAACCCGCTCTGATACCATATGTAACGAACCGCCTCGTTACGACGATCATTCTAGTAACAGGTGCAATATTTTTTTTTTTTGTGTGTGTGCGCGCGTGTAGAAGTAACAACGTAATGAACTGTGCGATGCCACTCGACTAACAACAAGACTCAACATGAGGTTCAGCGCACGAACGCTGAACGCCTCAACAAAAACCATCACAAACACAACCATGGGCAGAGGTGCGCAACACAACCTTTAAAGACTAGTGGAACTGACTGTTAAATACGACTAACTTTCCGCCCATCCTACCCTGCAAGGTTAGGACCTCCAAGACACATAATCAACGCTCAAGCCCGGTTTCCCATCGTCTCTAACCATTAAGGTCTCAGGGCTGGCGACTGTTCTGAGGAACATGGAGGTATCTACATCCCACCCGACACAACTGACCAAGCGACAAACTGACCACGATCAATTACAACATACCTAAGAAGAACAATGCGCCCCTTATGGAAGGCGCGTGACCATAATAAGGATACCAGTTTAACATAACCAAATTCGTCATTTCAACGAGTACCATGAAGTGATTATAAAAGGCCTAGGCATTATTACCACAATTATCGTGACATGAGAATTACGCGTAGAATTTGATTTACATAATTCACAAGTAATTCCACTAGTCTAAGACATATTATGACAATGAAATTAACATCATTAACTAACCGGTATTATCATTGCCGTTAACATTATTACCATTGCGCTTTGAACGTCATCATTAACATTTCATTTACACCACACTACCAATATACATCATGCTTGGAAAGACATCCTTTGAATTGTAATTTATGGAGGCCCATTACTATGAACTCAGTTAACTATTAAGAGATACGACTAATATATTCTTCCTCAAGTATCCTTGGATCTCCTATAATATGACCACTTAAATTTTATGGAATTCCTTTTATCTTATGGAAGCATAACTAAAACAAATAACATGACCACTTAAATTTCATGGAATTCCTTTTATCTTATGGAAGCGTAACTAAAACAAATAATATGACCACTTAAATTTCATGGAATTCCTTTTGTCTTATGGAAGCATAACTAAAACAACTTAGTTGACTAAAAACCCTAATTGACAATAATACCATCAAAGCCATAATGAGCCATTATAATATACAACATTAAAAAGATGTCAATTTAAAAGGGCAATATTATTCAACAGAGAATCCTTGAAGTTTACAATGGGGTTAAGTTTTCTTCTTTTTATAAGATATGGCTCTATTCAAAGTAACCTAACTTCTCTTAATAAATCCTTAAATTATTGTAGGGAGAAAACTAGGTATAATTATGCTATTATAAGGACATGTATGGTGCCTAAGTTGACATGACACTTGATCTCATATCATAAATCCCATGCCAACATCGAGATGTGTAATCTTCCTACATAAGAGCAAGATAGAACAAATAAATCGAAAATTAATGTAAAAAGTTAACCTCAAAGAAATGCCGAGTGTGTGGAGAGAACATCCGTGATTGTTGGGGCTCCTTTAAGTTCCAAGGCATATTAGTTGATTTAACCCTAGAATTGGAGTTAAGAGACTTCTAAGTTGGTTAAGCTCCATCTCTCTCAAAGGAAACCATAATATCATAAAATTTAAAAATATAGGTAATGAACACAACCATACGCTATATTGTATTTGAGGTGCTCTAATTTATTGAAAATATTTTAATAACAAGACTGTACAAAAATTTTCTTTTTTTGAGGTGGTGTTCATTGTTAGATGAAACAATACATTCATATTGTTATTTGTAGTCGCTATTAGCTGTGACAATTTGACAACTTAGACCTTGTACATTGTTCGAGAGATTTGACAAGTGTTAAAATGATTTTCTGTCCGTTGTGCCATTAGGAATAATAGACAAGAATCTAAAGAAAAGGAAGAGTATTTTCCTGAATATACCACAGAATCGTTTATTTGGAAGCATATTGTTATTGGTAGTCACTACTATCGACATAAAATAATAGCTTTTAGAAATTTACGTTTAGCTAACACTGAACTACTTGGAGAAGTATCCTTGTATTTATTCCTTATCGGATTCCAAATATAGGTAATGAACACGAACATTTGTAATTGAGGTGCTCCCATTTATTGAAATTATTTTAATGACATGATTGTACAGTTTTTTTTTTTTTTAGATGTGGTATTCATTGTTAGAAGAACAATACATTCATTAAAAATAACGAATACAGTTGTGGAAAGAAAATCAACAAATAAGTCGGAAAACTAAGGGCAAACAGCAACAGGTCAATACATTCCATAATTACGGACTTACTCCACCGGCCCCGTAGCCTTAATTCGGCGGCTGACAACAGGCATTACCAGATGGCAATTTCAGGCACGAAATAAAAGGGGCAGCTGTCAAGGCAGGAACCACGCAGCCAGAAAGCACGCCCAAACGCGCGGATGCCCCCTCTGGAACACGACCCACGTGCAGTCAAGCTCCCGGGAATTCGATGCACTGTCACCTCTGCCCAGGATAAGAGAGGAGCGTAATGCCCCACACGACTGCCAGAGTTTACAACGAGATTGACAGTATAATCACAAGCAAATGCCAGCCAAGGGCGGAAACGAATAGACAGTAAGAAAAACAGTCTCGGGATGAACACGAAATTCTTAGCAGATCTCCACTATCAAAGGTTTCCTTTTTTTGGGAGAAAAAGGGAAAAATGGGCATGGGTTTAACGCTGACTCAATCTTAAACATTGGCTCATCGAGATAATCATTCCAGAACAGTGAGGTAACGGACCGTGCATGCATTCTTGAAACAGAAGCTGTGAGTGTAAATGTAAATGAAACGGAACAATACAGATGCGAGCTGGGCATGGGTATAAATGCATTTTTAAAACTGGACGATACAGTCCCTCTCCATAACCTCGATAAGGAGAATCTCTGTGATATCCCGTAAACCTTGAACGGAAAATTCACCTACCAATACGCACAAGATGTGTAGCAAACACAGTGAATTTTAGTTTTAATAAGATGTGTAATCCTTGTTCAACAGGGAGCTCGTGGGTGCAATTGAGTTTAAACGCATCAATGGAGGTCCGAGCAATAACATGTTAAAACGAATCAAGCAAAGGTTACAGAAACTACAGATGGCTGTCAAATCCGAGGGTTCCCAATGGATTCAACGCCAGGAACACAATCCAGATTCCAACGAATTCCAGGAAAGCACACGGCGTCAACAAAAGCCACGGCGATCTCCCGGAAAGCGAAACGGAAACCATAAAAGTCAGCACGAATTACATTTCCTGAGTGTCTCGAGTTGCCAGGACGATTTGGATTGACTGAACTAGTGGTTTTTTTTGTTTTGTTTTTTTTTGTTTTTTGTATTCATTAATAAAGAAGATTCTCCAGAACACAATAACACCAACCATTATAACACAATTTACCAGGAGCAAGTTTCAGCAAGATATCAGAATCATTGATGCTAACCATTTATAAAGTAAATTGCCAGGAACAAGTTCTTTTTCAGCAGGATATCAGGAACAATTTCACTAACCCCTTTTAAACAAATTTTTACCAGAATTAAAGTCATACCTTAGCCACACGCCCGCTTCGGAGACGTCCCGCGCTCCTTGTCCTCCCGCTTGCCGACCGTAGAATGCTCACCGGTACCTCCCAGCCAAACGCGAGGGGTACTCTGCTTCCCCCTTCACCCCCCGAGCCGCAAAGGGGCCACACAAGAACCAGAAGAATCGCTAGCGTCTCAGCTCGCCTCAACGGCTGAGCTACCACTCAAAATCACTGCTGAGTTACACCCAACTCCACACAAGAAAATCCGTCAACCACAAATTCGGCAGCGTAACGTTACGCTCACCGATCCCCCCTTTCCATCCTTCCTTTCCCTTTCTTTTATAGCCAAAATGAGACTCACCTCTTTCTTGATTAGTAATTAATTAATTTTTAATGACAATTCCCCTTGAACGATCTCCATCGTCCAAGTGTCTCTCATCCCTAGGATTCTCCAATAATTAATTTCTTGGTTATTAATTAAAAATCTAAATTCCCTCACACCCCCAAAATCTCTCCTTAAATTTCTCCTAGGGTTCCTAGATCCCCTCACGCTTTTATTCACTTTCCTAAAATGATGCTTCTGAATTTTAGTAGTTACTTAAATGCTGATTCCCCTTTTGCTTTTTCCCTATGTCTTCTACTTTCCAAATTTTTAAGTTTCCTTAATTTCATTTTATATTTTTTTTATTTTATATTTTTATTTTACTTTTCTTTCTCCCCTTCCATTATTCATTATTTAAAAAAAATTTGTCAAAACTCCCAAAGGATAAAAGTGCTTATACATTCTTTTCAACATATATATAGACAAACATTTTTATTTTATTATTTATTTATCTGTTTATTTAAATCCTAGTTTTTAATACTTCCCTTTTTAAAATTTAAGTCTCCTTATGATTTAAACGCCACAGGTTTTACTTAAATTAACTCCCTTATTACACTTACCCCCATTATCTTTTTAGAAGACTTCAATTTACTCTTAGGTGGGTGTTAGTTTTCTCCCTAGGTTCACTTTTGGAGGATCTTTCTTAGGGCCAATCAAATTTATCTTAGGGATGTTTTATTCTAGGTTTGATTTGAACAGGGAGACAAATTTATTAGGGGGGGGTCGTTTTAAGAATCATCATGTGCTAAGGTCTCACGGTCAACTAGGCTGTCTCATCATCATCATCAAGCGACGTGCCCTTCAGGATGCACTACGTGCTCCAAGGGTGCCACTCGCCTTGATTGCTTCTGTCGCGTGACGTGCCCTTCAGGACGCACCACGTGCTCCAAGGGTGCCACTCGCGGACTTGTAATTCTTTGCGCGACGTGCCCTTCAGGATGCACCACGTGCTCCAAGGGTGCCACTCGCTGGCTAGACGGATTGGTAGACTCTAAAACCCCTGGAGTCAACACTCCGCCAGGTGAATCTTGTGGGAGACTAAGGGATCTAAGGAATAAGGCCCCCGCCTTATTGCGCGCCCCTCAGAATCATCGTGAGCGACTGTCGCAGTCTGCCCTCACGGCATCGTGGATCCCCTCGAACTA
>JASDQU010372970.1:71255-83791 GCA_032191745.1 Picea mariana
TAATCCAAGCCGTTTGGTGTAACCTATTCTGACGGGTTTAATGGCTCTGTTAGCCAACTAGGGTCCTAAAAATAATAAAGGAAATGAAACTAATCTAAAATCTATGATTCTAACAAATGATATATTACTGACTAATGTTTATTAAAAGAAAATGTGAATATAAACAATCTATATACAGGTTACAAGGTTTGCATGAAATCTTGCTAAAATGATTGTTTGATAAAGTTTATGAATCAAATATGAACAAGACTTCTTTTTGTTTTTTTTTAAAGATATTAAACAAATAAATACTAAATGAATACGATTGAAACAGTGACATAAAAACAATCAAAGCTAATTAATGTAATCATCGTTTCATTCATAAACAACTTAACTAAATAATACACAGAATAACCTATAGCTGATCAACGAAACTGGTATTATCTTTCTGTGTTGTATGAGCTCCTACCTATACTATTGTTAAGGGAAACCTATAACAGAACAATACTAGCACTTCCAGAATACATTCAAAGAAGTATTTGATATTGGAGTAAATTAATAACAACATGAAGACAACTAATTAAAAATCATGTGATCTTAAGATAATCAATATTTAAGAGCGAAAGAAAACTCAATTCTGAGTATTGATATTATCCATCATTAAACATTAGAAACAAATTCCACAATAATCAAATGATCGATTGATCACACATAAAAAATGGAATAAGAAATTATGGACAACATATAACATTTAACAGTATGAAAACACCATATGATGACAAGCTAAGCTAAAATCAACCATAATAACATTCTCATAATACAACAATAATGAAAGAACGAAATGGAATAAGCATCACATAGGTCTAATCCAAAGATGAATTTATTTCCCATATTCTTTCTCAAAATCACATGCCCATACTGTAGTCCTGGAAGAATTTTTGGGGATAATAGACTCTTAAAGATAAAAAAAAAAAAAATAATACATAAATGATAGCAATTTATCATGTATTGATAAAACAGACTAAAGCTAATTTAAATCAATGCATAATCAATTACTCAAAGAATATGAAGATATTATAATGAAAATAAAACCATTTTACTCATAGGACAAAAGCCATTAAGCAACCTAGAATTCCATATTCTTCTTTTAAAATACTCATCCATTCTCTCAAAGATTCCAACCATCCGTTACTCCATTTGAGAAGAATAAAGCTTACAAAAGAAATAATATACAAAAGAGAAAGGATAAAAATCCTCCTCTCCAATTCTTCTATCCATGGCTCTGAATTTTCTCATATATTTATACAATGAATGAACAGTCTGAGTGTCACTATTAATTTTCTCCACCTGAAATTTTCCTCGTAATGAGACATCAATATCTCTCAAATCGTGCATTTTTTTGGGAAAATTTCCCAAAAAAAGGTAAATGGGTCCATTGGGGTTCTGGGTTTTCAACTGTTTCTTCAAATTCCTCACAGTTTGGCTGAACTCAGTCCTGTAAAATCCTCTATCTGATTTTGACGGCTTTCCAAATTTTATCTGTTGTTGCTCATAAAATTATTTGTAGCAATCCAATATTATTTTTGGATCAATTATATTGAACGTATTTGGATAATAAAATCAAGCCGTGATCAGATCCGTATCAAATATTTGATAATAGAAACCTGTGAAACAAAAAGAAACCTAAATTAATAACCTAAAAATTGTGAATAAAACAAAATCTAGAACAATAAAATCAACAATGAATTTAAACTAACTATAAGTTCTCAACAAACATTGTTTATAATTTCCTTTCAAATATGATCTTAAAATTCTAGAAGCTTCAAGTTAATGGAGAAGAGAAAAATATTAATTTTGGTTTTTTACAAAATCAAACAAATGATAGATAATAATAATAATTATTATTATTATTATTATTTTGAAATGAGATGCAAAATGAAAAACAAATTTAATTAATTAATATCACCAAATGATTTTATGAAAATGAGAAACCAACCAAGATATTATTTGATGAAGTATTGAACCCATTATTCAAAATCGTCAAACTTGCTAATGAGCAAAAGAAATAACACATAATCATAATTTAAACGAAAGTAAACAGTTGATAAAAATTAACATTTTTGTTTAAATTGGGATTTCTATGCTCGTTTCTAAATTTTGACATATACTCTTGTAATGAATGTCTCATACTATAGTGAATGTCTTAAGTTTGTCTCAAAGAAAGCCAAGGTATGGAACTATTTGAAAATGTTGATTCTGTATCTCATCATAATTATCAAGATTCTAATGGGGGGCCTTTAAATTTTGTAAACATTTAGGGGGAGTTGTTGGGGCCCAACAAATGACGAATTACTAGGCGAAGCAGTTATCTCTGATCTGGTAAGATTTCATCTCAGGAAGAAAAGAATAAGACTTATAAAAGGATTTAAGCTCCCTAAAATAAATTCACTCTGAGATCATAAGGTATTAGGATAAGATCATTGTTATAACTAGACAATATAATTTTTTTTCCAGGGGATTATAAACTGAAATAATGTCTTAATGAAAGAGTCATGATGTTTATAAAATAACTTCAATAGCGTTGACAGAGCCACTACTGCCAGTAGACGTCCATATCCTCGAAAGGGATGTCATTTAACCCACTCAAATGCTTTAATCCCATACAATAGTTATATCCACATGATGTATACTTCCATAAAACTTAATTTAAAAACATATACCTACTACCTCTCGACCCGACATTGCTTCACTGCCAGCAGGCCTGTTCAGTACCCAGATGAAGTTGTCTTGGTATCATGTGTGCATTTACCCACTGCTAGCGAGCCTGTTCAGTACCCCGACGAGT
Source organism: Picea mariana (assembly GCA_032191745.1). Lineage (NCBI taxonomy): Eukaryota > Viridiplantae > Streptophyta > Pinopsida > Pinales > Pinaceae > Picea > Picea mariana. The sequence goes on from JASDQU010372970.1 coordinate 74,080, forward strand.
TTACACACACTTCCCACACTTAAGTGATTCCAACCCTCTTATGCCACTTTTAAATAATAATACAATTATAAATGTCTTGATGACAAAGAGAGCGGGGTGATACTGGAGGTTAATTGCAATACAGGTGAATAGTTGATCATGCTATTTATTTTCTTTCAACACTGGAAGTTTTATCATGGTTTAGAGATTTTAGATTTCCTTTAAGAAATCATCTAGAGAATGGGGAAGCACTTAAAAGTGATTCCTTAAGAATATGGACAGTGTAAAAATTTTAAAGATCATCATAATTCTCAAAGATTTAAACCATATCTCTGGTGTAATACTCTGGCAAAGACAATTTGAGGACAAAATGAGAGTGAAAATTGACTTAAAAATCAATTGTCTGAGCTATATCTTAATATCAGGCCTCTTTGAACTATTTCAATTTTCTTGAAAAACACAAGTCTTAAAATAAATGCTTCCTTCGACAATAGCTCTTTGATCAGAAATATATTGATTCAAAAAGAGAGATAAGAAGAAAACCCATTCAAAGCAATCAAAGAAAACAAAAAACACACAATAGACCAAATCAAATTTTATTAATGGGATTCAAAATCAAAAGTACACAAAATCAAAACAACAAAAGAAAACTTTTCAAGAAATGATTTTGGCCAAAGATAAATTTGAGGTTTTGGATCCACTAGCATCTTATTGTGAAATAAATGAAGAAACGTACTAAATCATATCAAATATCATGTGCAAGCAAGTTCTTTTCTTAAGATAGTGATGCATGAGATGCTACTTTGACCAAGCATTATTATTAAAAATAAAAGAGACTAAAAGAAAATAGAAAAATCCTTATTAAAATGAGTGCAGTCCTACTCGTGGAACCTTGGGTCAGGGTTGAATTGATAGTTCAAATTTACTTATCTCTTTACTTTCCATTTAAAATTTTCATGGTGATACTTATTTTTTGAAAATAAATATTCAACGAAAAGCAAAGAGAAAAAGATTTAAAGTGGACTTCCCTGACAACATTCATATTATGGTTCTCTTGGTGTACCCACTTGTGTTCATAACTGCATTATTACACAGAAATATTGGGAAATAAAACTAAAGCAAACCTACTCCTAAACCTACTATAAACTACTAAATAAATCAAAACGCTAAGTAAAATCGTATTTCCAGTGTAGCCAGAAGAGCATCTTCAATCCTTCAAGGCATAGAAAGTCTAAAATCAGAATAAAAGAATGTAGTATTTGCAGATACAAAAGAAATATGTCATGCTTACCTCCTATATATTCTTTTAAAAACAAAACAAGCACGACCTTACCATTCTTTTGAAACTTCTTGATGTATGAATCCTCCAACCATTCTGCAATCTAGTCGTGATATGAGTCATAATGACATGTAAGAGTGTAAGTAAGTTGGAAAACGTTTCAATATTATGGGTACCTGACATAACCATCAGCCAAGACCAAAATGCCCCATCCTCCTGACAATTCTCCAAGTGTTCATCAATTTCTTCACATGGAGGATCTAAAAAAATCATGTAATTCTTACTTCCTAGATATTTAGGTAGAAACAAAGAAAGCACAAATTTATCTTTATTATGAAGATTTTCTAGATACGAATCTTCAAGCCATTCTAAGATCCTGTCATAAAAATTAGGGTGAAAACTATGACTTTGATGAAATGGATATATCAATGGGGAACACATCATAAGAGGATTCATGACATCAATTAGATAATTGGTTTGAATGCTTCCTTCGATGATATTGATCGTTTCAAAATGTGAAGCATAAACATTAAAATTCGAACTAATCAAAGAACGAATAGAATATTTGATTTCCAAAAGAATAAGTGCATTGTATTTTTCAAGAAAAAATCGTGTAAATCATCTTGAAAAATGTCATTTTTCCATTTGAGTGACGAAAGTGAAAGAGCATCAAATCCAACTTCATAAATTTTATGTTTGGAATTAATTTCACCAAATTTTGGCATATCGAAAAGATTTGATTGTGATGGAAAAGAGTAAGATATTGTGGGTAGAGTATCAAGTCCACCAGAATCTAAGAAGAGATCAGGATATAAAGAGTAAAAGGAATCAGAAATGAACACATGAAAAGAATCTCTTGAGCTATAATATTTAACAATGGTATTCTCAAGACATTCTTCTTCACTTTCCTTAAAACTTTCACTCTGTATTGGTGATAAATTCTTCAACATAATATGATCATCTAAATTTGTCTCATGTATGATAGATAATTCGAAACTTTCATGACAAACATCTAATCTTTCCTGTGGATAAGGTATGATTTGTAGATGAAAGATTAAGGTTTCTCCTTCCAATTGCATATCTTCATCTCTAATCAGTTTCATAGGAATGTTAGAATACTTAAGATCATTTTCATCACCTAAGTGTTCTTGAATAACTGAATTTAAGTACTGATTAGAGCAAGACTTAGAATAATGTGGATATTCATCTTCACCCAACATCAAATCTTCTTTCATGATGGTCGAGGACTGAATATGCAATGATTCAGAGGAAAAACTAGTTTGATTGTCAGTAAGAACATTTTCAATAGATTCGAGCTCCCTTGCTTGTTGAAAATTTTCGGATGGATTCCTCTCATCCTATAAACAAAATTATTCTCCCAATTGAGTGATAGGATTTGTAACTGATTCATCATTTGTGATTGAATATGACTGGATGAAAGGAATGCAAGCATCATAGAGGAGATTTAGTACAAATGACATGTCATCAAGATTAAATTTACAGAGAAAATGATGGATTCTTGTTGAAAATCCTTCTGGAGATGAATTTTCAATGATTAGTACACTCTGAAATTCTTCACATAATTGATTGTAATCATAGTTTTCAAAATTATCTAAAAATTCATCTACAAATTGAAACCAATCAATAATGTGATATGCGGGAAAAGACTCAAACCAATGTTTAATCCGGCCCCTAAAAGTAAAAGCAAACAATATGCATAAAACCTTTAAATCAGAAATATCCTTCTTGATGCATTTACACCAAAACTTGTTAATAAGGTCTTTTGCAGATACATCCCTCTCGCCATCAAAGGTGAGTTTGGAAAATCAAGATACTGTCTCGTTGGTAATATCAGGTAATGAAAAGTAGAAAGTATGTTCCAACACAGTGATTTGGGGATCCATGGGGAATCAAATACATTCAAAACAAAGACTCCTATAAGGCCAAATTGTCTGTCTGGACTTCCTTCTAGTGCATTTCAAGATGACACAAAAGAAGGATTTATAAATCTGGAATTATGAAAGGCTAAGGGGTGAAACATTTAATCATTAAATATACTCGGCCCTCCTTCTAGCGCCATTTGTTGATGGGAAAATTTGGCATGCCAACAACTGAAAGAATAGATTTGGTCTGGGGTTGTCTAAACAACCCAAGCCGTTTGGTGTAACCTATTCTGACGGGTTTAATGGCTTCGTTAGCCAACTAGGATCCTAAAAATAATAAAGGAAATGAAGCTAATCTAAAATCTATGATTCTAACAAACGATATATTACTGACTAATGTTTATTAAAAATAAATGTGAATATAAACAATCTATATACAGGTTACAAGGTTTGCATGAAATCTTGCGAAAATGATTGTTTGATAAAGTTTTTGAATCAAATATGAACAAGACTTCTTTTTGGTTTTTTTTTAAAGATATTAAACAAATGAATACTAAATAAATATGATTGAAACAGTGACACAAAAATAGTCAAATCTAATTAATGTAACAATCATTTCATTCATAAACAACTTAACTAAATAATACATAGAATAACCTGTAGCTGATCAATGAAACTGGTATTATCTTTCTGTGTTGTATGAGCTCTTGCCTGTACTTTTGTTAAGGGAAACCTATAACAAAACAATACTAGCACTTCCAGAATACATTCAAAGAAGTATTTGATATTGGAGTAAATTAATAACAATAGGAAGACAACTAATTAAAAATCATGTGATCTTAAGACAATCAATATTTAAGAACGAAAGAAAACTCAATTCTGAGTATTGATATTATCCATAATTTAATATTAGAAATAAATTCCACAATAATCAAATGATTGATTGATCACACATAAAAAATGAAATAAGAAATTATGGACAACATATAACATTTAACAGTATGAAAACACCATATGATGACAAGCTAAAGCTAAAATCAACCATAATAACATTCTCATAATAAAACAATAATGAAAGAACGAAATGGAATAAGCATCACATAGGTCTAAAGCCAAAGATGAATTTATTTCCCATATTCTTTCTCAAAATCACATGCCCATCCTGTAGTCTTGGAAGAAGTTTTAGGGATAATAGACTCTTAAAGATAAAAAAAAAAAAATTAATACATAAATGATAGCAATTAACCATGTATTGTTAAAATAGACTAATGCCAATTTAAATCAATTTATAATCAATTACTCAAATAATATGAAGATATTATAAAGAAAATAAAACCATTAACTCACAGGACAAAAGTCATTAAGCAACCTGGAATTTCATATTCTTCTTTGAAAATACTTGTCCATTCTCCCAAAGATTCCAACCATCTGTTACTCCATTTGAGAAGAAATAAAGCTTACAGAAGAAATAATATACAAAAGAGAAAGGATAAAAATCCTCCTCTCCAATTATTCTATCCATGGCTCTGAATTTTCTCATATATTTATACAATGAATGAACAATTTGGGAGTCACTATTAATTTTCGCCACCTGAAATTTGTCTCGTAAAGAGACATCAATATCTATCAAATCATGCATTTTTTTGGGAAATGTTCTATGAGGAAGGTAAATGGGTCCATTTGTGTTCTGGGTTTTCAACCATTTCTTCAAATTCCTCAAGGTTCGGCTGCAATCAGTGCTGTAAAATTCTCTTTCTGATCTTGACGCCTTTCCAAATTTTATCTGTTGTTGCTCATAAAATTATTTGTAGCAATCCAATATTATTTTTGGATCAATCATATTGAACGTATTTGGATAAAAAAATAAAGCCACGATCAGATCTGTATCAAATATTTGATAATAGAAACCTGTGAAACAAAAAGAAACCTAAATTAATAACCTAAAAATTGTGAATAAAACAAAATCTAGAACAATAAAATAAAAAATGAATTTAAACTAACTATAAGTTCTAAACAAACATTATTTATAATTTCCTTTCAAATATGATCTTAGAATTCTAGAAGCTTCAAGTTAATGGAGAAGAGAGAAATATTAATTTTTGTTTTGTACAAAATCAAACAAATGATAGATAATTCTTTTTTTTATTATTATTATTATTTTTACTTTGAAATGAGATGCAAAATGATAAAAAAAATTAATTAATTAATATCACCAAATGATTTTATGAAAATGAGAAACCAACCAAGATATTATTTGATGAAGTATTGAACCCATTATTCAAAATATTCAAACTTGCTAATGATGTAACATCCCGCTATGGCGCACTGAGTGAACTAATTATTTGAGGACACTTGCTCGCAAGTGATCCGGATTTTTATGCTATTAAAACTTTTATTTTTATTATGAGGCATTATGGTTCGATGACATGTTGTTTTACTGCATTGACATAGACAGGTGTTATTGACTCGATTTACTGAGTGTGCAGTATTTTGGACCTCGAGGATGCACAGGCATCAATGGAACCCCTTGGACTCTGGATCGAGTCAAGGAGTGTGCCATTGGGTTTTGATTGTTTTACTGTGATATTAGTACATATGACTGGATGATATGATATGGATATGTTCTAACATGATTTGTTGATGATGTAGGCTGACGATAGCTTGCCGACCAGACTCACGTATGGAGTAAAGGGGTCACGCATGACTACCAGAGAGGTTGAGGGAGAGGTGTGGACAACATCCCTGCCTGTAACATACCCACTACCTAAAATCAAAATTTTTCATTGATTTCTCAACAATGAGAATCCCTGAAGCTCATAGCAGCGAACTGCCAAACCCGATCCATAGGTCCTTATTTCCCTTTCACGGCCTCTTCTTCACGTGCCTGTGACATTTCCCCGATGATAATTTTGGGTTTCGGGGTTTCGTGATTCCTGCTGACAAAAGTTCCTGTCCTCTCGAACTCCCGATCTCCAATTTTTCGATGTGCCCCTTTACATGCTAGCCCTCCTGGATAAACTCCTGGCCCATATGACCACTATTTCACAAGACCACAGCCTTATCTCCTTTCGGGGTTTTGGGGTTCCAAAAGCCGATGCGCTTTGACTTCAGCTAGCCCTTCGGGCTAGACCTTTGGTCCACGTGACCTTCCCCCATATGACCGCAGCCACACTGCTTATCAGGGTTTCAGACTTTTCAATGCCGAAATGCATTTTTCCTCAGGACTCACGATCCTCTTATTCCTGATATGACGTCAGTTAACAACCCCTTTTTTCCTTTAGTGCGATCAACGGCTGTGATCTCCCATGAACCAATGGTCCCTGATTTCTATCGGGACTTCGGGGTTTCAAATGCCTAAATACATTTTTTCTCGGGATTGTCGATCTCTCGAATCTTGATTCTCTGCTATGCTGACAGCTGGCCCCCACGATGGAGCTTTCCCTTCCTTGCCGGAATTTAGGACTTTGTGATTCTGAATTGCAAGGACTTCTTGTACACGGGATTCCCGATTTCCCGACTCCCGAAATGCCGATGGACGAATTTATTTTCAGGAAATCTCTCGAATGATCTGATCTCCTCCACGCTTCCTCCTCAAGATGGATGGTCCTGATCGTCTCTCATGATTTCGTGAATTCTGATGCTCCGGAAGTCTTGTCCTCAGGACTCACGAAATGTCGAACCCCCATGCACCTATTGACTTTTCTATCAGGACTTCCTCAATGGTCTGGATCTCTGCCACGTGTCCCGGTCGATAGACGGCCCTAATCCAATATCGTGATTTTAGAGTTTTTGGTACCCCGATGACAGAAATTCTCTGTCAACTCAAAACCCCAGTAGCCGATATACCGACGGGCTCTCGATTTCTGCCACGTGTCTGCACAAACGGACGGTCCAGACCAATTCACTGTTTCGGGACTTGAAATGCCCCGACTTTCTCGACCTCGAGAATTTCGATACCCCGAGTACCGATATCCTGATGTGTCAACCCTCTCGTCGGGATTTTATCCCTACTGTTCATGAAGTTTTAACCCTCATGAATCTCTTAACGGATCCAACGGCTGTCAGGTTTTTCTAGCTAAGATCTAACAGCTCAGATCTGTCCCACCTCGCGCATACTTCCACTACTTCATGGATGTGGAAAGATCAACGATCCAAATGTTCTCATGGACCTTGGGGGTCTACGATCCCGATTTCCTCACTATTCACGAAGATAGAGGAAAAAGGGGCAAGGTAGGTAACACCCTTGTTTCTTTCGTCAATCTAACGCTTGTGAATGACCCTAGGTCTTCCGACGGGATCTCATCTGTCGATTCGTTGCTTATCCCTACGCTGCAACCTCATAATTTTAAGAGGGGCATTCCTCCTCGTACAGGGTTATTAAGACTTGCCCATTCAAGTCATTTTTCCAGGTTCTTAGTAAACCTTCCCAAGGAGGGAATCTCTGTGAAGAGATCTATTCCGGGGCATCCCTGGAGACAAGTAAGGGGAAACAACTTCCCGAGAACGGGTTGGAAGTCTTAATTGGTTCAACTTAAGCATAATTACATTCATTTATCAACATAAGCCATGCGTAGTTTTTCTGTTATAAGTATATACAACTACTGGTACTGATCAAACATCATACAGTCATTCTTATAATGAAACATTCACAGTTCTGCAGCTTATGAGCATAGTTATCAAAATACACATATTTCAAAGTGCCAGAGGCAGAACACTTATCAGAAATAACACCAGGGTTAAGTAACTGCTGAGAGGGGTGCTCGTTTCCACCCAACCGTAGGCGTAGCGACTCCTAGCGGATTTACCACTAGCCACCCCCGAGCTGAGACCACGATGTTGTGAGACTGCATCTCTCTGTCTGCCAGTGACCAAGAGCGAAGGTTGCAATCATTCCTCTCTGCTATCACTCACTCTACGTAATGCCAGAGTTCCCCTCACATTTGCCCCCCCAATCGCTTCTACCTTACACCTTATCCTCTTGAGAGGTTGCGTGTGGCGTGATTATCCTTGCGTCTAGTCAGGCCTAACGGCTCTACGGATGGGCGGTTCACCATCCCATCCCTCATTAAGCCATCTGCCTACCAGCCTACCAGACATTAAATTCGGGGCCAATGAGCCGCTTTTGGTTCTCCGGGCTAGTGGAGTCCAAATACGGTGTTAATTCTCGGTGGAAGTTAATGCCACCTTTCCAGGTGCCTTCCACCGCCATCATGGTCTCTTTTTCAGCACATCCCCTCTCAGCAGTCCTGCAATATAAATTCATAATGTTATTTACATTCCTCAACCTTCTTCATAAGGTCCATTCACATCATACATTCACATTTTCATCATGCTTTAGCATGGTAATTCCTATATTATGATTAATTACAAATTTGGGGGAAACAGGGTGTTACAATTCCCTCCCCCTTATAGGAACACCGTCCTCGGTGTTCTTTCTCAAAACACATGTCATGCCTTTCTTATTCGGCCACTTCAGAAGTCTTGATCTTCATCATATTCCTTCAATAATTCCTGGACAACAAGCACATTAATTCACAATTTTGTGCAAAAACATCTTACTGATGTTCAAATTTCAAAGAAAAAGAAAATTTCATATTCTTAGCACAATACTTATCTGTGTAGTTTATGGATCTGTCTCCACATGGTAATTTTGTTATCCATGCTCATCATCCTCCTTGACATACCCATAGGATGCAAAATTCCAATTCAATAGCTCACAAGAGCCATCATAATTTCATCTTTCTTTCCAAGGTTTTTCTTCTCGCACGGGAACTACCCACTGTGTGCATTACCCCCAATAGTTTTAAAAATTATTAAGGTCTCCTCTTCCTTGTGGTCACTCACCCTCCAGGCCTAGGCTCAGGCATCCCCTTCACTGTTATATAGTCCCTCGGGTGATCCATATTTCCCTGCCAAGGTTTTCTCGCATAGGAATAATTTTAGAGGCTCTATCGAGTCTTACAGTCGAGGCGTCCCTCGGACTTGCTCTGCCGAGGCGTCCCTCCGGCTGGTGTTACCTCAACAAAATTTTATTTCAAGCGATCATGACTCATCACAGGGTTTTCATGGCTCAGTAGTAGTCATGTTCATCATCTTCAGTTTTGACAACCTTCATTTGTTCCCTTCTGAACATGTCTTTTCTTCTCACCTATATCACATGTATACAAAATTCATGAGACATCATTATCAATTCTAACTTTCAAAATTTTGTTGCAAACTTGTCACCCACAGATTTGTCCATTCTCATGATTTGTTTTCATATTTGTTCCGCACATGAACCAAATTCATAATTATGGGACTTTCCTCCCCATAATGGTTTGGCTCAGCAGGCAATTGGACTTCATTATGGGCTTACAATGCTGCCATATCCAAGACCCCTTTGCTTCCTACACTTTCAACTTCAATCGGCCAAACAACTTGTTAGTTGTTCCATGCATATACATTTTATTGCACATTTACCACATCATCATAACAATCTTAGAATTGTGCACACTTTAATGATTAAATTACTTCCTCAAAAGGAAATACCATTCTTGCAGTTTGGCCCAGCAGGCAATCGGTCTTTCCTATG
>JASDQU010372971.1:21073-37398 GCA_032191745.1 Picea mariana
GGATGCGATACGAGAGGGATAGTAACAATAGGAGGCTATGATAGTAACAATAAGGGGTTATCCTTCCACATGAGAGGGGGCTAAAAGGGGGTCCAAGGGGTTACCCATTTTTATTAATATAAGCCTTTTCATATTAATGTTTATCTCTTTAGAATTATCACAAGCATTGAATACATGTAAGAGTGGTTGGTGGGAAAATTCATCTCACTAATTTGTAACAATATGGGCCAAGTGCAACCACTTTTTGAGAAATGTGAGAGCAAGCCTTGCATGGGAAATTCGAATGGGTTTTTGGGACAATTTTTACAAGCTAATTTTTGGATAGCAAGGGAGAGTTGGGTGCTGGAAAAGAGCACTAGCTCTAATGTGTATGAGAACAACCATGAAAGGGCTAGGTTTATGTTGAAAATGTGGGCTATGTGCTTGTAAATTGGGTTGTGACCCTATAGTGTATTTTCCTATAGAGGAAAATTGCTCAAGAGCCTTAATAAGGTTGTTGTGAATTTTCCTTGCCAATCGTGTGCATTGGAGCCCTAGAGGGAAGTGGAAGGTTTGAGGGATTGTGTCGCAGAGAAGGGGGATCCCATTCCTTGGGTTGTGTAGGTTGAGGGGAAATAGGAGTTTTGGGATATTGTGTGTGGAGAGTGGACAATCAAAAGGGATAGACCTCCTTGTGGACTCATAGCCTCAGCTTGGGTTTAACATCCTCAATCTTAAACCTTGCAAATTATAATGTAATTGTGTAATTATCATTTAGGCTAATGAGTCGATATATTGGGGCAAAGAGCCCATATTGATTAATACGGATGAGGGCTAAACTATGTATTATGTACATTGAAATGATTAAAAAAATGATAATTGTTGGCCATGATATGAGAGGGAGGATAATGATGGGGGGGCTATGATTCCACAAGAGAGGGGGATAAAGGGGGAAATTATTCATGGGTATTAATCAAAACTCACATACCTGAATTTTATTATCATTATGTATAAACCTTCTATTTGTTGTTGAGTGTTTCCAAAGCCAATCATTGAATTCATGTAAGAGGTTGGGTGAGGAAGTCATCCCAAAAGTTATTGAGAGAATGGGCATGAGTACAATCATCTTTGGGAAGAGTGAGAGTCAAGCAAGCAAGGGAGAAGAAGGAAATTTGTATGGGAAAAAAGGAGAGGTTTTACATGCAGTTGTTTTAGCAGCAAGAGACGAGTTGAATGTTGGGAAGAGCACCGACCATGTTTTGATTGAAGGAAACCATTATTGGGTAAAATCATGAATCTGGGTGTCTATTTTCCTTGATTTTTGAGAAAATAAAATATAGTCTCACAATTTTTCAACTTCATGCAAACAAAAGTATTTTTTAATTTATAATTGCACTTTAGAGTAAAAAAAAAAAACTTGTCATGAATTTTGTTAGTTTTATATTGACTATTTTTTGAATTTTTTTTATTGACATTTGATATGTGAATTTAGCGATTGTTTGATAGTATGTTCCTTAAAAATGAAGGCACTGATAATACTTTATGTTTTTAGACACAAATGTACTCATTATTAAACTTGTGTTTATGAAAAATGAAATATGTTGCAACAATCTAAACACACTCTATTAAAGTATGACTATAGTTTATAATTTAACAGATAAATATTATCATTTCTACAATTTTTTGAATTTGAACAATCTGAAAAAGTTGCATATTTTAAACATGTTTAGTGAGACTCCATGTATGTGTTTTAATTTTGATTTAAAAGTAAAATCTAAAAATACCCTTTTGAAGAGGATAGTGAAAGACTTTGTAATATAAATTTTCCATAATTTTCGACTGTGTATTATTGCATATATTGATTTTTCATTTTACCGAATCATTATGTCATCTAAAAAAATTGTGTAGACATTTTTTTATAAAATTAATTAAAAATACTAAAAAACAATTAAATTGAATACAAGTTGTATCAAATGAAACTCCATTCAATTCAAAAAATGTTGGTATTAGATCTTAAACCAAACTCACAATATTTGAAGGAGTCAACTCCTACAAAATTTGGACTAAATTGAAGAAAAGTGACATTTTTTTTCTTTTGAAAAGTACCATAGTTACAGGTTTTCGGTCGAACTAATAGTTCGGTTGAAAGTTAGTTTTCATGGAAAATTGTTGTTATATTTAAAATTTGTTATAGATTTTTAGGGTTGTCGTTAGATTTAACTTTCGGCCAAAATATTTTTTGATCGAAAAATTTAAGAGTTTGGCTGAAAACATGCTATTTGAAATATTCACGGCCCGATTCTCATGAAAGTGTTACCCAGATTCACGATTTTACCCTATTGGGTTGTCTTTGTGCTAGGAAATGTGGCCTATGTACCTGTAAAATGAGTCGTAATCTTGTAGTGCATTTCCTATTGAGGAAATGGATCAAGAGCCTTGTGAAGGTTGTTGTGAGCCTCCTAGATTACCTGAGAGTTCCTGGAAGTCCCCAGCTGTGATATTCTCGGCCAATCGAGTGCATTGGAAGCCCTGATAAACAAATGGTACAACTCGATGGAATAGGAGAAATGAAGGGGGTACATTTCTTAGGTTGTGTAGTTTTTGGGGGAAAGAGTAGGTGGATTGGAACTTTTGTTAGAGTAGAACCCAGGTTTAGGGTTGTTGCGTGTGGAGAGTTGTTGGGAGAAGGCCCAATTTTGGAGAAAAGACCATTTTTGGAGAGAAAAACATGAAGTGGAAGAAAATACAGCTGGAGGGAAAAATAACATGGGCGATGGAAGCATGCGAGGCACACATGAAAGGGAGACCTAACTACATTAGGGTTAGGGTTTTTGCAAGAAATTGTAATGGTTGATAAGCCAAGAATATGTATAAGTAGTACCTAGGAGGTTTAGAGAGGGGACCGAGAGAAAGAGACAAAGAGAAGAACGAGAAAGGAGAGAATCGCAACATTTTTGTAAGTTGGTGAGCTAGATAAGAGTCGAGAAACTTGATCCTGAGGGTTAGATCGTAGGCTAAGGAGCCTGGTGCGATCTAGTCAGCCTCACAAGGATCGGGAAGCCTATGAAGATTGTAAGATCCAAGGTTGTAAACGCGCGTGGTGCGATATATTGCTGGGACATAATAAAAGATATCGAGAGCCAAATCTTTGTGGACGTAGCTTGTGGGGGTGAACCACGGTAAAACTTGTGTTATGTGACTGAATGTTATGCATCTCCATTGTTGTTAATGATTAAATGCTAGATAAATGAATGAAGGAACTAGTTAGATCCGATACTTCACATGCATGAGTAAGAGTGACTGATTAATTAAGATGTTAGACTAAATAAATAAAGATTGCAAGGTACAACCATAGATCCCCACTTATTCTTGGGCTACAAACATCTGAGTATTTCAACCACCCATAGAACTATCTTAGGTGAGACTACGTAGTGCACCCTGTGTACTACGTTGCCTTCTGGTTTACCAAGAGGGTCGATAGTTTTAGAGGGATTTTGTTGGAAGCTTGTTAAATCTGAACATGGGTCAACTTATGATAGTGAGGTAAGATCAGAGTAGATAAAGTAGTTAAGCCAACAAATGGTTCTGTTGTCGGTTGGAACAGAATGGGATTGAGTGAATAAGATCTGCTGAAGAAGTGTAAAAAGAATATTAGATCCGACAACAAAAATAAGAGTATAAAGGGGGATGTTTAGACCATGGAACCCAATGGAGGAAGAAATAGAGAGCTAGTTGAAAACAGAGGAGTTGGAGTTTGTGCAGAAAGATAATAGAAACCTGAAGTTAACATCGTGCAAATACCTAGACGAGTACGTATTGAATGACTTGCATGAATTATTTTTCTGTGATTTCCCACATGTATTGCATGAGTGGATATTGAGGTTGAAAGACAACCAGACTATAAATAGAATCATATAGCTAGAGTGGAATCCTGTGGAGATCACGCAGTTACAACAAGTTGGCAATAAATTTACGCACACAGTAGATTTATGGTTAGACAACATTGTTGTAGGATTTATCACGGAATTCATAGTAGATACTGCGAAGTCTTATAGTGCTATAGAGAAAGAGTTCCTAAAGGGACCTCGAGGTAGGTATATCAGATCGTTGTATACTTCTATTAAGATATTACTATATAACAAGGGTGTAATGACAACGGCCTCAGATAATTAAAATTCCCCATCTGCATGGGGGAAGGGGGGAAGCACTGACAAGAGACAGAGAAATGGAGGAGGAAATGGATAGTGGAAAGAAGGAGGAGGCCTTGGATCCAATCATGATGGAGGAAGACCAGATCAAGCAGATCATGGCAATAGCTAGAAGAACACGCAGTGGAGTACCCTACCGATATAAGATGAACAACAAGAAGAGATCCATAGCCGCGAAGGAAGGTTTGGAAAGTGATGAATAAGAGGTAGAGGATCTCCGGGCTGTGGAGCAGATTGAGGAAATCCTACGTGCGACATATGAAAGGAAGACAAGAGGTCCAAGGATAGGAACAGAAGGAAACACTCCTATCCATATCAGTGTCAGTGTGGAACCCATAAACCCATTTGCGACTAATACACCAATAAGAACACCACCATTTAGACAATCGAGTTTCAGAAGGAAGACAACACGAAGTACATCTAGTCAAGGAGCAACAACTGGAGGAGACAGTTCAGGAACTATTAGCCAAATATCTACACCGCGCAGAAGTAGTAGTTCAACATTCGGGATGGAAAGACATGATCCTACCATCAAATTACCATAATTCAAGGGAGAGGCGTCGGATGACCCTGGGAATCACTTGTTCATTTGTGAAAAGATCTGGGAAAAAAAACAGATCACAGATGAGGAAACTAAACTTTCACAGTTAGCCATCACGCTAAGAGACCATGCATTGGATTGGTACATGATCTTAGCTACAAACAGTCCACTAGGGACAACAATAACGATTGTGGATATCAAGAAGCTACTGATAAATGAATTTTAGAAGCCTAGCTCAAAGGATCAATACATGAATGAGATGATAGAGATCAGACAGAAACCAAGAGAATCTGTGTCGGTTATTGACCATAGATTCAAATGTTTGAAGGGAAAGATAAAGTATGTCATGATAGACATGCAACATAGGCATATGTTTGTCAATTCCCTGCTACCATACTTAAAGTGCCCTTTGATACATTAGAATTTTCAAACTCAGGCAGAGGCCTTGCAAGCATCCCTACAACTGGAAGAGAACCAATATTAGAAGACAAATCCATCCATAGAGGAGCTGAAGGAGGATCTGAAGAACTTAACATTTCAACTAAACCAGAACACGGGTAAGGACAAAAGAGAAGTTGTTTGGTGTACCACATGCGGGACAAAAGGACACTACAAGAATGAATTCCCAACATTCGTGTAGTACATGGAAAAAGGACTACCAAACCCTTTTACATCAAGAGGACTATGGTGTGAGATCTGTAAGACACAGGGGCATGCTCCATATCACTGTCCAATGATGCAGAAATACCAAACAGTGCCTGAGAGTTCATATTGCAACTTTTGCATGTCAGTAGGCCATGATGACAAAGATTGCAGGACAATGGAGCTGATGAGGGAACAAGCATCGAATACCTATAGGGTGTAGGAAGAGATGATGATAGGGAAATATGCACCACAGTTCAACCAAGTACTAGCCCTATATAAAATTTCACCACAACAATATAACATTGTGAAACCGTAGTACAATACTGCGCAGTCACAGTATAATCACGCGCAATATAACCATACACCCCAGTACAACGCACCGCGAGGAGATTGAGTTGGCTATAGAGGTGGAGGATGAGGACGAGGAGGATTTGGAAGAGGCAGAGGACTGATGGTATGTCATAACTGTAAACAACTAGGACATTATGCAAGAGAATGTCCACTTCCACCTGCAACATGTATGTATTGTTGTGCATAAGATCATGACACAGAAGACTGTCCGACACTATTGGGGAAGATTCATGAAAAGAGAAATAGAAACAATCAGAATGTTCAGTGGATTTTTGTAGAAGCAAGGGAGGATGGAAGAAATATCAACATAGTTATGCACGGAGGAGCTAAGACAGGAAATGACATAGTAAGACAATATCCAACACAACACCAGTAGGTGAAGAAGAATGTTGAACCACATAAGTAGTTTGATGCGCAGAACGAAAAAATGATATTCAAGGAAGCCATACAAGAATTCTTGAAACCAAAAATTGCATCTACATCAACTACACAACATTATTGGGACATGTCAACGTATGAGATGCCTTCATTACTGGATCATACTAATGAAGCACAACCTCTAGGACAAGTAAGTACCATAAAGGATTTTCTGCAATCATGTGTTAAGCTATTAAATGACCAATCATCTATTAGATTTTTGCAAAATATGCTCGAAATATGTAACTTGGAGGTAGAGGGGAAATTAGAACAGAAAACAGTCAATCACTTGCATACAAGAAGGAGGACAAGCAAGGAATTCATATTAAATGATAACATCGGAGATTTCAATATGGGGGACATCATACTGGATTTAGGCTCTAAGGTGAATGTGTTACCCAAGAAGACATGGAAATGTATGGGAGAGCCCACATTAGGATATTCACCTATTTATCTGAAGCTAGCAAATCAACACGGAGTTCTACCAATTGGAAGGTTAAAGGGTGTGATAGTAGATCTGGATGGAGTGTGCATCAAGGAAGACTTCGAAGTAATAGAAATAGTGGATGGCACAACACCTTATCCAACACTTCTTAGACTGGATTGGGTGTTCGACAATCATTCCATAATCAATTTGAAGATGAGGAAGATGACATTCAAGTCAGGAGAATACAGATTCATTGCACCACTAGACCCATTAGAAGGAGAAAGGTTTGTATAACCCACTTGCTTGGACATGGAGGAAATTAACCAATTGTGCAGAACCATCGCGCGAGAAGAAGACTATGTGAATCCAAATACAGATGGGGTACTTAGTTGGACAAGTATCACGTCATGCGTGTCAGACTCAGACACGGGTTGGAGAATTGGTAGTAGAGATTACATGAAGTATCCATAAGAATATGCACAAGAATATACCATGCAGTAAGATGGGTAGGTATAGAGATTAGAGACCCTCCTAGCTTTCATGGGGTGAACGACTTAGAATAATTCCTAACAATATATGAAGATGAATTGTTACCAAGTTAGAGGCTCTTAACTATGGATATAATACTCAAGGAAACACATGCAAGATCGTGGGGTGAGCACAAAGAGATTGTTAAGGACTGGTACCAATGCAAATGATTGCTGCGTATTAGATTTGGCGCATAGAAGAAGAGCATAATGATGCAGAGATATGAGGGACATGGGTCACCTTTCGAACACTTGGAGAAGTGCAGCAAATTATGGGCAATGACACCACCAGAGGGATGACCTCATCATTTTATTCATACACTAGAAGGAATCCCAGAAAACTGGTATGTAGACCAGGAACTGCACAGAGGAACTACATAATGGATAGTTTTACAACAAAAGTTTACAGTCACTTTCTCATTTGAACATGAGAACCCCAACATAGATTCATCATTCAAACAAATCATAGGGGTGATATTAATTAAGGAACCAGAAGTTGAACTTATGACAGAAGATCAACAACAGAATAGACAGACAGTGAAAGAACTACTGTCATGCTACCATATGTGTAACATCCATGTTTCCCCCAGTTTGTAATTAATCATAAAATTGGATTACCATGCTAAGGCATGTGGACAATGTAAATGTATTATTGTTTGAATTGCCAATAATTGACTGTGGGTGTGAATCCTTGAAAGTACTGGCCATGATATCACTAGAGGAAAGAATGTGAAAACTATAAGAGAGGGTCATTATATCAAATAACCCCAAATTCCCTTGATGAGGATAATAAACCTCCTTTGGATCCCAAGGAGAGAAATCAGTTAATGAAGAAAGGACCAGTGGTTGAATTATCAACCACTCCCATGAATGGAAGCATGGCCAAACTACAGAATGTTAGCCCGAAGTACCACTGGGTATGACTGACCAAGCTGACTGGAGTTCCCTTCTGACAGAAGGAACATGATGGGTCGAGAACCATCCTGGAAGAAAGATATAGAAATCGATAAGGAGAATGCGTGAAGCTCTCTAGAGGATGATGAAAAAAAGGCCACGAGATTGATGTCGGGTGAGCATTTGATAAACCTTGCCCAGGGCCATAACAAAGAAGGAAATCTATGATAGTTTGCAGAGAATAGAACTTGAGAAGAAACTGAAACAGAGAAAGAATGCTTGAGAACTACGAGAGTTCCCTGGTGATATCATGGCTTGGAATAGGGGTGTCCGGAGTGCTAAGAATGAATGCCTCCGAGCCTATGGTTGGGTGGAAGGATGAACACTCAGAGTCATTTAGTTTGCTACCACCTGTAATAGACAAGTAATCGCATATCTTGTGTATTTAAGTGGTACTGTGAATTAAAGTTGGATATCCTAGGAATGTTGCAGGGATAGATATGTTTGCTTAATGATTTATACTGTGCCCCTTTTTGGTGTCTACTTGATTGTATAATCAGGCAAGTAGGAAATTATATGGATTGGATATGTTTTATACTCATAAATGCTTACGTCCTCTGGGGGATTAAGCTAGAACCATGAACTATGAGTTCGTCGACTTTGGGCATAGTTTCATGTACGCATGTCGACCCTCCTAGTCATTATGAGTCCCTTGGAGGAAGGAGTCTATTAAAGCTTAGGAGGGATAGTGAACGTATTCATAGGCTCATTGCAAGGAAAATAGAGACCAAGAACCACTTAAGTTCTAGAGTTGAGGAATGAATGTAAGGGGTGCGCGGAAGGATTCTTTCAAGTGTTACATTCTAGAGAAAGAGTGCAAGGATCCTAAGCCTTTCAGAGCCAACCAATACCAGGAAGAATAGCGAGATTGAAGTATCGAAAGGAAAGGATCCTTTGTTCGGATGAAAAACAAACGAGAAATTATTCAGGAAGAGACAAGGTCCGTTGTAACCATTGGATATGGAAAGGAGTGTGGGAGTTAACCCCTTGAGTCCTTCGGACTTCGGGAGTTCGACGAACTGTGATTTCGTCTTAAGGGAAGCAAAAATCCCCGAAGTCCCAAAGTCCTGATCTTAATCTAGACCGTGGATCCAAGGATCTATTGGGACCCACCTTGACTGTCAAATCTGTGAGTTCGGAGCTCGCGCGATGGGAGAATCACATATTGGTGTGACTAAACCTATGAAGGCCGAAGTCCCAAAGTTAAACTGGACCGTGGATCTCTGCATCCATCAGGATCCGTCTCGACCGTCCGATCTATGAGATTTGGAGTCCGTGCTTTGGGAGAATCGTGTGTTGGAGTGACCAAAACCCTGAAGGCGAAGTTACAGAGCACTTAGGAGACACTCACAAAGTTATTAAACACTCTACAACTCAGTAAGGAGTGCTTGAGCAAAAGTTGTCAGGAGGGCACAAATATCCCTTTGAGGAATAGAAGGGATAGAGACCTTCAAGTTCTGAGTAGTTGAAGCTCAAAAGAGATATTGCTAAGAGGGCACAAGATTTAGAATTATTCCATGTCCCAAAGCTTGGGAGAGATAACATTTTCATAAGCACAGACGAGACCCAAAGTCACAGGGCTCGCAGGAGGAATTTCAAAAGCGAAACCTTTGAAATGTTTGAAATCTTCCAAGTCAGGGGAGAAAGCGAAAGCTCATGAGAAGGAGCAACATTGGCCATTGGACTGATCACTATGAAGAACCTGGACCATTAGATCAGAGTCCAGACAACGAGGAACAAGCGTAGAGGAGATCATATCTGGACCGTCATATCTGAGTGTGAGGACCAACAGTCGTTGGATCCAAAGAAAGCGCACGATGTTTAACCCTCTGAAGGTGCACAAGAGAGTGGTCTTATCAATGTTCTGAAGTAATTTGGGACCGTCCATCATCATGGAGGATAAGTGGCGTAAGATCCACAACTTCAGAGGCTTGTGGACAAGGAGGAGGAAAAACAACCAATGTAAATCCTGGTCATTGATCTCCAGGTGACACGTGTCAGTAGATCAATAACTCCAGAGGAATTACTTCGAGAGTTTCAGATTGAGAGTTGAAACTCCTGAAGCCCGGAGAGCTGGAGATCTGAAGTAAATCCTGACCGTTGATCACTAGGGGGATACGTGTCAGGAGATCGTGTATTTCAGGTAAAATCCCTTCAGAGAAATGGGTGCATAATAGTTTGAAACTCCCGAAGAGTCGAAGCACCAAAGTGCCGAAGAGTCGAAGAGTTGAAGCAGCGAAGAGCCAAAGCATCGAAGTACCGAAGGGCCAAAGTAGATCTAAACCGTCAGAACCTGAGGATAGGTGGCATGAATCAGTGGATTTCGAGCAAAGACCCAAAGTAAACGTCGACCATCGGATCGTCCGAAGTAGATCTGAACTGTCAGATCTAGAGGACAGGTGGCATGAATCTATGGATTTCGGGTAAAGACCCAAAGTAAACGTCGACCGTCGGATCGTCCTAAGTAGATTAGAACCATTAGATCAAGAGGAAAGGTGGCGTGAATCTTTGGATTCTGGGTAAATACTTGAAGTAAACCTCAAGCGTCGGATCACCCAAGTAAATCTGAGCCATCAGATACTATGAGTTCGGGAGGAGGCAAGTTTTAGACTTGAGATTTCCAAAGCTTGGAGAGCCAAAAATCTAAAGTAAATCTCAATCGTCCGATCAGCCAAAGGAATATAAATTGTCAGATTGTTCGAAGTAAATCTTAATTGTCTGATCAATCAAAGGAATCTGAATCGTCAGATCATCTGAAGTAAATCTCAGGCATCAGATCACCTGAAGTGAATCTAGACTATCTGATCCAAAAGAGATGTGGCGTGAATCTGTGGACTCCGGGTAAATACCCAAAGTAATCCTCAATCGTCAGATCAAGTGGATACGCGACATAAATCTACATACTTCAAGGAGAGAGAAAAGTTGAGAGTTGAGAATTCTAAAGTTCGGAGACGTGAAGGGATCGCAGCTGTTGATCTGAGGAGGACATGCGTCAGTGGATTATAGCCTTCAGATAAAAGCCATTTGGAAAAAGGGGGAAGTTTGAGATTTGAGATCTCAGAAGTCCAGAGACCTAAAGGAGATCTCGACTGTTGATTGAGAAAAGGGCCACAGGACCATTGCTCTAGTTGAAAGGTCAAACACCCGAAGTAGAAACAAGGCCGTTGATTTACGAGGACAGGTGTCCACAGATCATCAACTCCAGAAGATTGAGGTATGGAGGAGAGAAGGGTTTGAGAGTTAAAACACAAGAAACTAAATCATGAAATAAATCACAGTCGTTGATTTATGAAGGTTAGATCTGATCCGTAGATTCAGAAAGGATATATCTGAGCCATCAAGTTCAGAAGCACCATCAAGTTTGTGAGATTGGCAGTTCTGTCGCATTGCGGGGACTGAAGGTGCACGAACTTTAAAAGGATGAGGGAAGGTCATAATACATGTTATCACATATAATTGTAAGGGGGTGTTTTCCCTAAGGATTTGGCCCTTGGGCGAAGAAAATGCGAGAAAAGGGGTTTACAAAACCCACCATATGCATTTTATCCAAAGTCGGGGTGTATGAAGGCGGGGAACAAGTGGCAAAAAATCAACATTTCACTGACTCGGGGAGCCGAAAAGTCAAAGGAAAAAGTCATGAGGACTCGTGAAGTGAGAAGTCACAAAGCGATCTGGGTCATCCGTTACAGAAGGACACGCGACACAGGATCAACATGGAGAAAGTTGTTTCGAAAAATATTAAGTGAGAAATGTTGATAGTTGTTACACATTATTTTCGTCACCCTTATGACCGTTAATGATGTAAACTTATCCTTTCTCTTTAGAAGGATCAGTGGCCTGAGTTCCTGAAGAAAGAAGGGAGAAGAACTTTCCCTGAGAGAAGAAGTTGTATTTTCCTTTGTAAAAACCCTATTAAAGAGGATTTACACAGGCTTCTCTATACATAGGGTGTGGAAATGCCTGATTTCCACAGGTTGCACTATAGCTAGGTCGTAGAGTTTCCACAGGCTGCATTACAGCTAGGGTGTGGAGGCCTTCGTACGTGGGAAAAATGACCATCTTCTCGATGCTTTTAGAAGGAGAAGCTTCTATGGTGAGGTGGCCTCCGAATGGTTTGGATCTTACTCGCTTTCATGATTTAGTGGAATCATCCTAACCTCCTCACCTTATCCTCTTCATCTTATAAAAGGAGAGGAGTTCTCATGGAGAAAGTTAGTTGGATTGAGTTTGAGCTTTAGTTAGAGTGGCTTTGAACTTTGCTTTGTCAATATAAATTGTGAGTAGCTATCATATCTATGGTCTCAGAATCCTTGGAGAAAGAAGTGTGTGGGAAGAAAGGAACTGTTGGAAGGAACCTAACAACATCAAGGCATCTAGTTGTATCTTTCTTCCACATTATATAATACAGTGGCATGTATCTTTCCCATAAAATCATTCTCATTTTATTGCATGACTCCTTGATCACATGTATAAAATTTCATTGAGTATATTATTGTTGCTTTTACTTTGGTTGGTTTTTGTCATTACAGATACAATATCACAAGAGCACTTGAGTGAAGCAGAGACAACAGAGATATAAGGAAGCGATATATAAAGGTATGTCATACACTCCTTCTTTGATGATAAATTCAATGGTAGCAACCTAGGGAAAGTGACATGCCCTGTCTTGTTTTGTTCTAGATCTAGGTGGATCTAGGGAGATTAGTTTATGTCCGCATTCACCGATTTATCCAATAACAATAACCGAGGTCTTGAAATGCCGATAGGCAAGGTCTCGAAATGCTGATAGTCGAGGTCCCAAAGGTCCAAGATCCCAAAATGTCGATATTCATTTGGGCCATCTGATAAAAGGGGACACGTGGCACCTAATCCAAGAGATCGCGATTTTGTGACTCAGAGGTTTGAGCATGGAGCATAACCTGAGTTCACGAAACGTGCCTGAGAGTTGGGCCCACGATCACAGCCCGCAGTCATATGGAAGAAGGTCCATAAATAAATGGAAAGCACCTATCAAGCAACTGGTGATTGATATTGTTCAAGGAAATGATCCTGGACGTCAGATTCAAGGAAAATCCGATCGTTGATCCAGATGGGACGTTTCTCGATTTCGAGCATCAGGATATTTGAAGTCAAGAGGACTGAAAAATCACGAAATGTGAAATCCTGAAATATCATATGGGATAAGCGTTGGGTCATGGCCTGAGGTCGCATGTTGGTAAGGGTGTCAAATTCAGAAGGTATGCGCCAAAGGACGAAAGCGCCCCTATTTGTTACAGAGTGAAACTATCACGGTTTCAAGATTGTCGGGTGAGCTCAAAGAACCGCTAGCAACACATAACAGATCCCTGAGTGTTCAAGTCTCGTCCCGATCTGGATGAAGCAATTAATGGAAATGGGGAAGGTGGTTGAAACCTCATTTCACCACATAAATAGAAAGCATGAAAGAACTGGTCGTGGAAGCAGACTGTCAGCCCAAAGTTCCCCTATCAGCAAATTTTCCTGCAAAGCCCATACTGATCCGAACTCGTGTCTGACAAAAGAATGCATGTACAGACTGACAAAAGAAGATGCAGACACAAAGATTTGATTGTATTGGCCAGGTCACACTCCCAGTGGTGGCAAGTTGTTCTAGGTATAAATACTCAGTTTTGATATTTTGTTAAGGTCGATGGTTGAGCTAAAGCTCCCGTATTGTAAAGTTTTAAACAAAGCTTATGGTTCTCTGGTTATGCGTTGTAGTTTGATATTTCTTGTTTAATGACAGTCAACTTTCTTTCTCCCTCTTGTTTCCCTCTGATACTGAAAGAGTTCATGATTGACTGATTCACATGAATTATTGTGACTGCATTATGATGAATATTTGATTATAGTGTTGTTATAATTCCTTTTAGTTTCTTTGAGATTCGAATTCAAGAATATGTTTTGTTTGAGTTTTTCCTCTTTGGGCTGCTGGAAGACCTGATGTCCGTGGTAGACCTCTACACTCTCCTCACCAAAGTCTTCCCTCTACTCACCCTTACTCCAACTTACTAACTGAAGTTGTTTCCAGATCTCAATTGCTTATGCATGCTAGTCTAGTTTTTCGAGTTAAAACGATATCATCTCGAGTATACACCCATTTGACCTCTTTAAACAAACCAACCCATGACATAAAACTCTGATGGGCACTGGGCTTACATTCAATGCAATCCGGAGGTGACTTCTAGTGCTAACAATCCAGACCACGGTTTTGGAGAAAGGACACGTGGAGGCTCAAGGTGAATTACATGGAAAAAAGTAGTTTGGTTTCAAACCATCCTTGGCCGCGCCTGCAATCACATGGTTACGTAATGCCATCGCCCAAGGTCATATCAAGGAAGGGGATTATTAGAAAAGGAGCTAGTGCCCAGACCCTGAGATTTTGTAGGCGTGAAGAGGAGGGCCGTGGGTATCTTTAGACCCACACCAAGAAGTTGAAAGGGTCTATGTCTAATTACAGAACGAGACCATCAAGGTCACAGAGAGTCGTTTGGTTCTAGAATCGGAGATCCTTGACCGGGAGGTCGAACTGGTTCCTCGGCCTTCCAAATTAGAAACCATGGATGGAGAATCTGTCCTTTAAGAGAAGTGAAAATTTTTATTGCCCATTGTGGATGTGTTACAAATTGGTATTAGAGCATGGTTACAACACTTGGCCTACTTGGGATCATGTACGAGTCGTGTAAGGAAGTATTGTTACCTACATTTAATCCTTGAGGAGAAGGACTGCAGATTGAACCTGTGATTTTGGGAATTCTTGTTGAATTTCAGCAGAAGAATTTCTTTAACCCTTTGTCAAAGTGATAACTACTCTTACTAGAGTAGGGATATGCTAATTAACATTTATAATAATACTTGAATGTGGATATTTGAATGTGGCAGGGTTCTGTCAAGGGGAGCTGAAGCCCGAAGGACAAATGACCTAGTGTTCGTAACACTGCTTCTAAGCATGGGCAGTTGGAACTTCAGGAACTGATCATGGTGGATTATATAATGGTTAATACCTTTGTGGGTTTAAAAGAATCTGATAGGATCAGGTAGGGTCCTTGGCAGTTATAGTTACTACTTCAAATTAAAATCAGAGTATATAACTCCTCAGGACTAGAGGAAAGTGAGATGGGAAAAACCCTATGGACATTGAGGCAAGAAGGATTTCTTGCTAGACTTTGTCACATAAAGAGGAAAGTGGCCCTGGTTGGTTATTGTCATAAGAGAAGGAAACATCAATACGAGATATGACTGTGAAATTAGTCATGTAAGTGACTCAAATCTCAAACTAAAGGACAATAATGATGAAATTAAACTATCAAGCGAATGCATGAGGTAAAAAGGTGCAAGAGATGCACCTACTTATACACGAATGTGTATACATGATCATAAGGATGATTGGAAGATCCTTGGTTAAAGGATATAGAAGCCTGATATGTCCATGTGCGTGAATGACATGGAAAAAGTGCAAGAAATTAGCTAGCATGATGAATACTTATCTGTGTTTAATTTTTCTTGAGTGCATGGGTTTAATGCATTGTGGAGCTTCCTAATATGAAGCCTAATATTAATACCAATTAGGTATGAATGATATTAAATGTGCAAGTGATGCACATGTATGATGTAAGAATATAGTTATAAGATATAATATGGTTTCCCTGAAGAGTGAAATATAAAGAAAGAATTGCTCTTGTCCAGAATAAATGAATACTATGGATGCATGGCTGACTCTATTCCAGAGAGTCATGAAAGTTTGTTCCAAATAATATCTTGAGGGGGAATGTATTCCCTTTCCTCTGGAAATACTAATATAATTATATAAAAAGGGTAAATGAGCAAAGATGCTCTATCATAATAAGAGGAAAATGATTGTGCCTTCACATGAGAATCACATGAGAAGGATTGTGAACAATCCTGAGTTGACCGATTTTAAAAGTAGAGATGTAGGTGGGACCTATGACTGCTACAGGAAGGTTTAGGATTATGAATATGGTGAAGTACATCATGGATGTAAGTTAACAAAACCAGAATATGTATGGATACATAATTTGGGTACATGACAAGGACGCATGTTTATATTTCTTATGGGATATTTGGTAAACTTATGAAGCTAACCCAAGGTTGAGGCCATCAAAAATAGTGATGGATATGCAATAAGGAAGTTGCATGCTGAAGGATTTCCCTATGGAGGAACTGTGTGAAGACTCTGTTAGGAAAACGAAGCCACAACCTTAATGACTGCTGAGAATTAAGCAATGAGACATAGACTT
>JASDQU010372971.1:43333-53353 GCA_032191745.1 Picea mariana
AGATCTTAGAAGTCTGGACCTGAAGTAGATCTCGACCATTGATCGAGAAGAGGGCCACATGATCGTTGATCTAGTTGAAAGGTAAAACACCCAAAGTAGAAGCATGGTCATATAATTAGGAGGACATGTGTCTGAATATCGTCAACTCCAGAAGATTGACGTATGGAGGAGAGCAGGGTTTGAGAGTTGAAACTTCCGAAACCCGAATCACGAAATAAATCACAGCCTTTGATTTAGGAAGGTTATATCTGATCCGTAGATTCGGAAAGGATAGATTTGAGCTGTCAAGTTCAGAAGTACCGTCAAGGTCATGAAATCGACAGTCCCATCGCATTGCGGGAACTGAAGGTGCATGAAATTTAAAAATATGAGGGCAGGCTGCAATCCAGACCACAGTTTTGGAGAAAGGACATGTGGAGGCTAAAGATGAATTGTGGGGCGAAAATTAGTTTGGTTTCAAACCACCCTTGGTCGCGCCCATAATCACGTGGTTACATAAGGCCATCGCCCAAGGTCATATCAAGGAAGGGGCTTATTAGAAAAGGATCTAGCGCTCAGACTCTGAGATTTTATAGACGTGAAGAGGAGGGTCGCGGGTACCTTTAGACTTGCACTAGGAAGTCGAAAGGGTCTGTGTCTAATGACATAACGAGACCATCAAGGTCTTAGAGAGTCGTTTGGTTCCAGAATCAGGGATCCTTAACTGGGAGGTCGGACTGGTTCCCCAAACTTCCAAATTAGAAACCATGGATGGAGAATCTGTCCTTGAAAATTTTTATGCCTCGTTGTGGGTGTGTTAGAACGCGCAGGAAGAAGAACCAGATGAAGAGCACCCGTGCAACATTCAGATAACAAAATTTGAAGGTGAAAAAGGGGTGGAAGGTCCACCTATAGAATCATAAGTGTTTGTTATGCCAATCAAGGTGAAGAAATTCAACATTGGGACAACTGAGAATCCCAAAATGGCCAGCATTGGAGACTAATGGGATGAGAAAACAATAGAAAGTCTAATAGAGTTACTACACGAGTACAGTGACTTGTACCCAACAAAATTTATAGAAATGAAAGGCATAGCAGGAGAACTAGGAGAGATGAAGTACCTCTCAAATATGAGGCTAGATCAGTCAGACAATGACCATATAGACTGAACCCAATACATAAGAAAAAAGTAAGAGCATAAATTGACAGGATGTTGGAGCCTAGAATCATAGAACTAGTGGAGGAATATGAATGAGTTGGCCCTATGGTAGTTCAGGAGAAGAAGTGGGGAGGGATAAGGATATGTCTTGACTTGAGGAAGCTAAATGATGCTTTCCTTCATGACCCTTTCCCTACCCCTTTCACAGATGAGGTATTGGAGAATGTAGGAGGCCAGGAAGCATACTCATTCACAGATGGATTCTCAGGATACCATCAGATCAATATAGCCCTAGAAGATAGGTACAATACCACTTTTTTCACAAAATAGGGATCCTACCAGTACACAGTCATGCCTTTTGGGCTGAATAATGCACTAGATATATTCTCAAGAGTAGTCATAGCTACGTTTAAAGAATTCATCCATCCATTTTTAGAAGCATACCAGGATGATTGGACAGTATACAGTCTGTTGAAGAACCATGTAGAGGTGTTAAGGATGATGTTAGAAAGATGCAGGCAGTGTCAAATATCACTAAATATCAAGAAGTGGATCTTTGGCACACCCTTTGGGATATTATTGGGCCATATAGTGTGAAAACAAGGCTTGCTAGTAGATCCTGCCAAGATTGCAGTGATTGTTAATCTACCACCACCAAAATTAGTATGTCAATTGAGAGCAACATTGGGAAACATAGGATACTACAGGAAATTCATAAAAGGGTATGCCCAAATCACCGCGCAAATGGAGAAACTGTTGAGGAAAGATAGTAAATTTCAATGGAACGAGGACTGTCAGCGGGGATTGGACATTCTAAAAGAGACGATGGTAACAACACCAATACTAGTATTCCCAGATTGGGAAAATACATTTCATGTGCATGTAGATGCATCAACTATAGCACTGGGAGCTATTCTGGCACAACCAGGAACAGGGGAATTGGACCATCCTATAACATTTGCTAGCAGAAAACTGTTAGAGTTAGGGAATAATTAAAATACCATAGAAAGAGAAGGCCTAGCTATGGTTTATGCACTCCATAAGTTCATACATTACTTACTGGGCAAACATTTCAATATGTTTACAGATCATTCAACTCTTAAATACCTAGTTAATAAGCCAGTGTTGTGGGGGAGAATTTGTATATGGTTACTATTGTTCCATGAATTTGACTTGGAAGTAATAGTCAAACCAGGGAAGTTGAATGCAGGACCTGCTCACCTATCAAGTATCACTAATGGAGAATAACCTACGAACTTAGAGGAAAACTTCCCCGATGCACAATTATTTTCAGTGCAAGTAGTTGATGAATATTTTTCTGACATCATTCAATACTTGAGTACAGGGACCATGCCACATTAATTCAACACTGCGCAGAAGAAAAATTTGGTAGTCCAAGCTGCAAACTATCAATTGATTGTAGGACACTTATATAAGATGGGTGTAGACAACATCTTGAGAAGATGTGTACTGGAACATGAAATACCTAGGATTTTAGCAAAGGCCCATGAGGGAATAACAGGAGGACATTATGCAAGAAAGGATACCACACAGAAGGTATTGCACACAAGACTATGGTGGCTGACTGTTCATAGAGATGCAAAGTACTACTACCGTATATGTGATGTATGTCATAGGGTTGGTAAACCTAATAGACAAGACGATATGCCCCTAATACCACACGTAACCTTGCAGGTATTTGACAAATGAGAAATAGAATTTGTAGGACCAATTAACCCACCAAAAAAGAGGTTAGAAGCAAGGTATATTATTACCATGACAAAGTATCTAACGAGATGGGAAGAAGTAGCACTAGTCAAGGACTGCAGTGCAGAGATGACATCAAACTTCCTGTTTGAGCAAGTGATCACTAGATTTGGATGCCCAAGGATTCTGATGAGTGACCAATGCACTCACTTCATTAACAATACTATTAAGGCTATGACTGAGGAGTTTGAAGTCTATCATCAAAAGAGTACACCATATCAGCCTCAAGCAAATAGAACAGTCGAAGCCTTTAATAAGATCCTAGAGAATGCACTAACAAATATCTGCAACGTTAGCAAGGATGGTTGGGACTTGAAGATACCAACAGTACTATGGGCATACACGACTATATGCAAAAATTTGACAGGGAAGTCACCATTCAAGTTGGTATATGGACAAGAAGAAGTGGTGCCATTAGAATTTTTGGTACCTATCCTGCGCGTAGTAGCAATCACCAACATGACAGAACAAGGCGCAATTCAATAAAGGATAAGTCAGTTGTTGGAGATGGAAGAAAATAGAATCCTAGCAGGATTTCACCAAGACGTACAGAAAGCAAGGGACAAATATTGGCATGACATATATATAAAAATGAAGAGTTTCAAGGAAGGATACCTAGTCCTAGTGTATGACAATAAATTTCTTCAGCACCCAGGAAAATTCAGAATACATTGGTTGGGACCATATGAATTAAAGACTATCACAGATGGAGGAGTTGTACAGTTGAAAGATTTAGAAGGGACATAAATCATAGGAATGATCAACAGGAGTCGAATGAAACTCTATAGTGTCATTCGACCTCCTAGCACTTAGAAAGTTATCGTGCAGTAAAGAGAGATGTAAAAAAAAAAAACGCGATGAAAGGAGAAAAGTCCACTCGCAGCATAAGACCGACACACTGCACACCCAGGAAAGGTGAGATATCACAAATATTCCACACACTCAAGAATCCTAGCATGCTAGAAAAAGGATCAATGGTGAGAAAAAGGTGGAAATTTGAAAAATGACAGTTACGACAAAAAAGCGCCAACTAGCGGCGTCTATCAAATTGAATGTAAAGTACTCTAGAAGAACCTTTGCATTAATCATGCCAACTGGCGGCATCGAGGAAATTGAATTTCACATACACGGGAAACATCATTTCATTTAAATCACATCTCGGGTAGCTTCTCTGAGAAGCTTCATGAAACTTGCTATAGAAGGAAGGCACGCGGGCAACAAAATGCTTATTGCGAAATTGTGAAATCACAAAGAGATAGAGAATACATAGATAAGAGAAATTTAGCAAGAGAGACAGAGCAAACTAGTTCAACAGAAGTCACCCTTAACCACCATGGCACCACCTAAGTTTGGTGCACTGAGCGAGGCCAACAGGAAACCTCGAAGCTACCATAGAGTACCACAAAAGACACAAGGAACTGAACAAGAACCTACACGGGCTACAAAATTCATCAACTTGGATGAAATTCCCTCTCCCCATATGGAACTAGCGAGCCCCACACCCATGGTGGAGGAAGCCCAACCAATAACAACGGTTGGCATGAAAGTTGACATGCAGGGAACCGGACAGGGCTAGTAAGCTAAGGATGTAGGTAATTCTTCGCGACCTCTGAACGGTGAAGGAGCCCATAGGGTAAATGGGATAGCCCCAAAACATACAGAAGCTATTGCGCCAAGACAGTCACATAGAGCAGAGGTTACACAACAATGAGAGGGGCTAGTAGAAGATATTATCGGATGACCAGAAGCTTACGCCGATGAGAGAACAATGGAGGTTGGAACCTCAAGCCAACCACCACAATGGAAGGGAAAACAACCCATGGCAAGGTCATCGTGTAGACAGGATGCAACAACCATAGTCCTACCACGCATTCCTAAAGGGGTGTAGGCCATGCTTAACCTTTTGGGATGCATGGAAAGACTGTGCTACTTGGACCACGACATGGTTGATGTGGAAAAGTTCCCATAATTTGCAAGGTAGGTATACCTTGACAATGTGGGTGCAGGGCCCTTTGGTGATCCAATTTTATAACCAAAACAGTGGGCAACTGGATTGGCCAATACCGAAATTCTAAACTTGCTAGATATCCCACATTTTTGAAGGGTCGGGACGCAAACAACTGCGTCAAGAAATTGATGGCAGTCACCCACGGAGGTTACCTATGGTTGGAAGAGCCTATCTCTATAGACGTGGAGCCCATTTCTTTTATCACAAGTCTTTCATCTCAGGGGGAGAATCTCGTGTAGTACCTCAACGACAAGACAAAGGAGAAGGCATTGGAAGAGGAGATGAAGAAGACATATGGCACATAGAGAGCATCGTGTGAAATTATTATCAAGCGCATAAACAACGCAACAACAAGGTTGGCCACGAAACTCATGGCTTGAAAAATACTCAGAAAGTGCCTCAAGGAGAAAGTCCCTGCCGAGGTTGTTGCAGCTACATCACAGTGCACAGAGGGAACTACACTCAGTTGGGCCCCGTACTTACTAAACCTATTCCTTGACGACTATAGAGATGCGCAAAATCTAGGAACATAGCTTCAATACTCATGGCTACTAATCTTGATCGCCTTGATCAGATGGAGGAAACCCCAGTATACATATTTTTGTGAGCAGACCAGTCGTTTCCTCGTAGCACGGTACACATCATTGGGGAGAACATCGGACCCCAAAATTAAAAGTACCAATGCAAGAAATTTCATGCAATACTATAACAAGATCCAAGAGAGCATTTCCAATAGTTGGAGAATTACTCCAGAAGTGGTTGCACAATATCGTGACATCGAAAAATTCAAAGCAACCAGGCACACTGTATGCATCCAAGTGAGAAGGGATCCCGAGAAGGAATGGTTACAACTTCGATATTGCGTTAAAGAAGAAGACGTAGAGATGACAATCAGGGATTGGCAATATGAATGGAGAATTCCAGTCCTCACTCAAGAGATGTCGATAGGTACAGAGGCTGATGCAAGGAAAGTTAAAACACCTGTCGGGGATAAAGCTGTACCTAATAAGCCCAATCTAAGTCATAAGTCGGCACAACAAAAGATGGGGGGTGCACCAAATAAAGGTACATAGGCCAGACAAAAGGACACTACCCAAGCACCAAAAAAACTGGAAAAAGGGGTTACAACAGCACAAGGAACCCCATTGATTGCCACCCCACAAGGACCAATCTAGACCAAGAGGGCAATCATACACACTGGGGGTGTGCGCAAAAAGGCCAAGGCACACAAGAAGTCACTAGAATATACAATCACAGAGGACGACACTGATATTGTTGCTGAAAGAGTCCAGGACCGTACATCAAAGGAGTTTGAAGACACCCATCACCAAAGAGGCCACATTTAGGATGAGCTAGCCGACACAAGGCAGGTCCTAGAGAAGATCATAGGAGCACAAAGGGTAGATAGGGGAATAAATTCATTCCCCACAACATCAGAAGAAGAAGCCAGGGTTGCACTGAGCGAACATGATATGATCCAGACCATAGCACAGGCGAGCCCAACCTTCCACATTACACCCAACATGTTGCACATGGATGAGATTGTAGCCCAGACACCCATGAAATATCTGGCATAGATACAGGTTGTAATGGAGTGAATACCAACCAAGGCATTGTAAAAACTACAAGTCAGTGTCTCACAGGAGGTGCAGTCGCACGCACGAACAGAAGCAACAGAGTTGCAGCATACAAAGGAAAGCAATGACGAGTTGCAATTGGTGCTTGAGTAGGTCAAGCTTGAGACCAAAGATGAGAAATATCACGTAGATAGGCTTGAGCAGGGAGTGGTTGTAACCTATGACAGTATCTCGAATAGTGAGTAAATAGCAGATCCCACCACAGCGTAGAAGATTGATCATATTATGAAAACAATGGATCAATACAGGAAGGAGATCGAAAAATTCTGGGAACAACTCATTCCTACAACTCCCCCGGTGGTGAAGTAACAAAGGAGGAAAGAAGTTGCAGGACAGATGGAGGAAATGGAACGACAAGTCAGTGCAACTATGGACAATGCTAGAATAAGATGAATAGGTCCATCACTGGGACCAGGAAGAGGGAAAAATAACTGCATCCATCCAGGACCTCAAGCAGAGGTAGAAAACAATGAAGACCATTGAGCACCTCAAAGGAGTGCAATAAATAAAGAAGCTGCAAGCAAAGCTAGTAGTTGTGTAGACGCAAAAGAAGGACCAAAAATCTCAAATGGAACCTCTCCAAGAGCTAATCGCAGAAGCCATTACGCAGGCAGAGGAGACAAAGAATAACATGGCACAAACACAAGCAGAGTGCACAAAAATGATCCTGGAGGAGATTACATCGCAAGTTTTAGATGCACTCAAAGAAAAGGCCACACAGGCTCAAACACAAGAAACAAAACTTCCAGACAAGTTCAACACACTAGAAGGAGCTGTGGAAGAAGTGTGCACAGTCTAGGTGGCTCGGGACAAGCTACATGTCAGTGTTGGGGGCCTATTGGACGAAAGCCCAATTTTGGGGAAAAGGCCATTTTTGGAGAAAAAAGCACGAAGTGGAAGAAAAGATAGATGGAAGGAAAAGAAGCATGTGCGAGGCACACATACAAGGGAGACCTAACTACATTAGGGTTAGGGTTTTTTCAAGATATTGTAATGGCTGATAAGCCAAGAATATGTATAAGTAGTACCTAGGAGGTCTAGAGAGGGGACCGAGAGAGAGAGAGAGAGAGAGAGAAGAATGAGAAAGGAGAGATCCACAACATTTTTGTAAGTTGGTGAGCTAGAGAAGAGTCGAGCAACTTGATCCCTAGGGTTATATCGCAGGCTAAGGAGCCTGGTGCGATCTAGTCAGCCTCATAGGGATTGGGAAGCCTGTGAAGATTGTAATATCCAAGGTTGTAAACGTGAACGACACAATATATTGCTGAGACATAATAAAAGAGATCGACAGCCAAATATTTATGGACATAGCCCAGGGGAGGGTGAAGCATGGTAAAACTTGTGTTATGTGACTGAATGTTATGCATCTCCATTGTTGTTAATGATTAAATGCTAAATAAATGAATGAAGGAACTAGTTAGATCTGATACTTCGCATGCATGAGTAAGAGTGACTGATTAATTAAGATGTTAGACTAAATAAGTGAAGATCACAAGGTACAACCACAGATCCCCACTTATTCATGGGTTGCAAACGTCTGAGTATTGTAGCCACCCATAGAACTATCTCGGGTGAGACTGCACAATGCACCCTGTGTACTGCACTGCCTTCTGGTTTACCAATAGGGTCGATAGTTTTAGAGGGATTTTGTTGGAAGCTTGTTAAATATGAACCTGGGTCAAGTTATGACAGTAAGGTAAGATTAGAGTAGATAAAGTAGTTAAGCCAACAAGAGTGCACATCCAAGAAGGCGAGACCTCCTTGTGGAATCATAGCCTCAACTCACTAGTGGCTTGTTGTTGAGAGTAAATGAACAACAACGTCTATGGATGGGAGGTTCATTCTTTGTACACAACCAGTTAATCAAGTTTTATAAACATATAAGTTCTTTGTTATGTTATTATATTTATTCCGCTGTGAAAACGGTTTATATGAATGTTGCATGTTTGTTGTTTTCTTGAACAATTGCATTCATGGTTTTTATATATGTTGTTAGTTGCTTGAGTAAATCAACATGTTGTTTTGCTGCAACTTTTATGGGCTCACTACCCCTTGGGTTATTTTATATGTATGGGTCATTTTAAAAATTTCATTTCAGCAGTGTAAGTCATTTTTATAGTAGCAATGCTTAGCTTTGAGACTAGGTACATTATAGATTGGTATCAGAGATCAAGGTTCAATATTGAGCTTGTATGAGCCAAGGCTAGTGAAAATTTTGTAGAAATTCATTATTGTAGAGTTTCACCTATGACCAAATTTGGGAAATGGTGAAATCGTAGTGAAAATCCCCAAATTTATGAGCAAATTTGAGTTTAATTCACCTATGTAGATTGTAGAGCTAATTTTTGGCCCAGAGGTCGAATTTCATGTTTTAATGGAGATTAAGGAGAGTTGGACAAGTGACGACTCATATTGCATTCGACATGGTGATCAGTGATCGAGATTAATTATGGAATGAGAAAAAACTTCTAAGTACGCTGACAATTATTTTTGGAGAAGTTATAAAATTATAATTTTTGTTTTTAGAATTTTAGAATTTTTTGAAAAAAATTGTACAATGATGACATGTGCCATAGCATGACATGGAATGAAAAATTCCATGGTGGTAGAAGGAAGGGGTCATAGTATTGATTTTGAGGAACCAACGACCCAAATCATTTTATAAATTAAATATCGACGGTCCAGCTAAAACACGTACTTGGGGAAAAAAATCTAAGTCAATAGGTTTGCGGGAAAAGGCCTCAGAGATAAATTGTAATGGAATGCAACTTGACAAGGCTGTGAGAAAAGGGTTGCACAAAAAGGATCATGGAAAAAAAATTGTGGGGAAAGGTTTACGGGAGGAAGCTTGAGTGAAAAAGGTTTGCGAGAGGAAGTCTACGGAAGAAGGCTCGTGGGGAGAAGTTTTCAGGAAGAGGTCCACAAAGGTTGATTGTGCAAAGTCAAGCCAACAGGTTTGTGGGCCACAGATCACGGAAAAAAATCAATGGCATGCCACTTGAAAAGGTCATGAGAAAATGGTCACACAAAAAAGGCTTGTATGAATAAGCTCATGGGGAAAGGTATGTGGAGAGAAGATCGTAGGGATAAGTTCATGGGAGAGGCTCATGGGAATAGGTTGTGAAGGTAAGGTTGCAAAGGTAAAGTTCGCAGATGTTGAGCTCGATAGGCTTCCAAGCCATGGGTTGCGGAAAAAACTATAAAACATGTAACTTGACTTGTTTGCGGAAAACCTTATAACTTGTTTTTTTGAATTTTCGATGGGAAGAGTCCGCAAAGGAAGAGCTTCACAGGCTTGTAGAAAGTTTAGTTGATGATTGTTGGAGGATATTGAAAGATGATAACATGGTTGAATCAAAGGATGACATGTGGACTCAAAAGAAACATTCCATGCCATGTCATACAGATTTCCAAGGGATAGGTGTAGATTGAATTGGTGATCTATCACAATAGCGAAGCAGTCAGTTTTA
>JASDQU010372971.1:75911-90136 GCA_032191745.1 Picea mariana
GGATTCACCATAGATCTAAGTCATATCTCTTCTTCATAACTTCCATGAACACGCCACCAACACTTAGCTTCGTTTTCCTTCGTGGAATCGTGGACTCATAATCTTGTAACCTTCCTTTCATAAGTCCATCCAAAAATTCTCAACACTTAACCATTTTTCCATCTACGTGAACTCGCAGACTCATAATCTTGTATCCTTCATTTCATAATTTTGTTCGAGAAGTCTTCGTACTTAACCATTTTTCATCTACGCGGTCTCCTGGACTTAACACTTAGACAAATTCCAAGATCTTACCGCGGTTTCATGGGACTGACAGTTGGCCTGCCACATGGATCCACTTCACCCACCAATTGTCATCCCGTCCAACATGTACTTTCCACCGTGGTAGTATATGTCTTTCTTATACCACGTCAGCTGACATGTGGTCTCCATGTCATGTCGATGTCATCGTATAGAAAAATACCTAGATTTTTCTAATTTGCTTATTTTTGAAATTTCCAAAGAGGCTCAATTCTTCACATTACCCATGAAATTTCTCTTAATTTTGTTGTTGTAATTTAAATAAAAAATTTGCAGACATACTCCAGAATTAATTCTCTACGAATTTCCGCTTCAACATTCTGCTAACTTGGCCCATCCAGGCGTAGTGTTGAAAACTGGGCTCTGATACCACTTTATAACATTCCTAGCACCTAGGTTGGGCCACACACATGAATCTCTCCTTCTTATGAGTTTGATACCATAATGTAACGTTCCCTAGCCTGGCCAAGGGAAATTACAGTGCATAATACACATGAAAATGAAATTTTGTTAACTAAAGTAATTCTTTTATTGTTAGTCGATTTACTGTAGCTTACAACTACATATTTAAAACATATTTAGCTATTGTCTATATCCATAAAATAGATGCATCTAAATCATGTTAAGAGTCAACATGAAATGAAACTAAACCACTCACTACAACATCATATAATTCATTCTCATTTACGCAGAGTTCACGCACAACAATAACACATGTAAATAACTCGACAACAAGATAAAACACTTATCTTTAAAAAAGAATCGTGCAACCAGTTGCTTGGGATAGACATTCCACCCAACCATAGAATGATTGTTAAAATATCAACATCTAGTCACCCCCGAGATCAGGCTAGTAATCCACAAAAGAGGGTGGTCTCTCACAGTCCACCCGCAACTCATAAAATTTGTAACCCGACTAATATTCTCCTACAACTATCCTGATTTCCACCTGTTCTCTTCCCATTGACCTGCCCAAACCAAGGAATGTGTCATCCATTTATCAAGGCTAAACCAAGGGATGTACCATTTGCTTATCAAGGCTAACCCAAGGAATGAGCCATTCATTTATCAAGGTCTCTCTAGCATAGGTAACCAGGAATCTCACTACTGGGAACTCAAGGGACTCACTGCTAGGAAAAATATGAGTAAAATAATCAGCAGCAACCTTGTTGTTGCAGTGCAATTTGCACAGAAGTTCACTCTTCGGGCCTAAAAACTTGGCTCTTCAGTTTCCCAGCTCCAATTTGCTCCAGTTATGCTCCATTTATGCTCCAGTCTTCTCTAGAAGTTCCCTCCATGGTTGCACCAGCTCCAAGCTCCCTTTCTTGCTCTCCCCTTTCTTCCCATGCACAAAACATGATGTGTAAAAATTGTTGTTCCAACCCATACCAATGCCCTCTCTTGTGGCTTGCCTTTCTTGACTTACAGTCTTCCCCAAGTTGATTGTACTCAATCCCCATGTGCCCAATAACTCTGGGATGTGACCACTCGCACCTACCCTCTTACATGTGTTCAAATGATTAGATTTGGGAAAACTCAATCACAAATAGGAAGGTTCATATACAATACACAAGTTTAGGGAAAAAAATGGTTAAATTAATATACATGGGTATTCCCCCCTTTGACCCCCTCTTGGCCATTATCCTAGACACTTCCCTCTCTTGTGGATCAATTCAGCCCTTGTTATCACATGAAATTGTCCAGAGTCACGGGTGATAGCTATGAGCGCAGGTGAGCGGGAAAGTGTAGTTTGCAGCGGTAGAGATCCCCTGTGCAATTCAATTTAGCGTTATTTCCAAGTGAAACTAGAGGGATTCCATAGTTAGAAGATGGATAACTTTTAGTGAGGGCGCTAAAATAGTAGGTGAGCCCATATCGCAGATCGCGATCAGATCAACAACCACTAATCATTTTGGCGCCACAAGTTGTGCGGGCATTAAAATTCAAAGGTGGGACGAAATCCAAACCGCGGTATTGTGGGGAGGCTACATGGCGAAATATGGTGCATTTCAGGCCCAAAAGTGGTGTGGGTCCAAACCACTTTCAATGGCCTCAAAATCACGTGCGTGTATAATTTATTATCCAATAGTGATAGGTGGTCACCCGCTAGTCATCCAGTCGTGCTCCAATATTGAGGAGGATTTTGTTAATGAAGAAGGATCGGTAGCTGAAACCTCAGCTCAGTCCATAAATAGGAAGCTTGGAAGCTATGGTTGAGGAGACAGAACTATCAGCCCAAGGTACCATGATGGACAGTTTCTTCTTGTAGGCCCATACTGATCTGAGCTTGCGTCTAACAGGAGGAAACATGCACAGTCTGACAGAAGGATGCATAGATGAAAAGCCTTGGATGGGATGGCCAAATGACTCTCCTAGCAGTCGTTCACTGATATGAGTATAAATAGATCGGTTCAAGATTTTGTTATGGTCGTCGAATGGTTGAGAAGAGCTCCCTATTTTGTAATATTTTGATACCAGAGTTTTTCTCTATTTATGTATGAGACCTGAGACTTTCTCATTAATAGAAGTCATATTATTTCATCATCTTGTTTAATTTGTGTTGAAACACTCATGCATGGAGGATCCAGATGAGGGTTGTACTTGTATTGTAATATATGTTTGATTATAATGTTGTTGTGACCTGTTTCAATATTTTCTTTGTCACCTTGTTTCCTCTTATGATGAAATGCTTGTGCATGGAAGATCTAGACGAGTTGTTGTAGTCGCATGGTAATGAAGGTTTGATTATTATGTTGTTATGATATATTTCAGTGTCTGAAACTTGAGTTCAAGAGTGCTCTTGTGCCTGAGTTTTTCTTCACCAAGTTGCTTGAACGTTGGATTCTCATGGAAGACTTGTCCACATTTCTCACTAATTCTTCCTTCTACTCGCCTTTAACCTTAAACCACTGACTGAAGTTAATGAGAACCTCATTTCCTTATGCATTTCTTGTCTAGTTTATGTGTTAAAACATTCTTGTACTAAGCTTTGTCCATTTAACCTCCATTCATAAATTTACCTCCACAAAACATTATGATGGGTACTAGGCTTATCCTCTTGCAATATGAGGGTTACTCTCAGTGCTAACATTCTTGGTACCATTGTCGAGGAATGAATTCAAGACATTTCCCTGGGATTGAATGACAAAGAAACTCTGATTCTGAAGGTGCATCAGAAATCAATACCTTGAAGATTGAAACTTGCACCTGGCAACTCCACTGTTTCATTTGTGGCTCCCAAAGGCATACACATGAGTTCCCCCCACAAGGAGTGCCCCCCACAAGGTAAGCATTATCTTCCTTGAAGATATCATGACTAGATTTGGTTGTCCGAGCAAGATTGTTACTGACAATGTTGTCTCCTTCAAAGTTGAACTATTAATAAAGTTCTGTGAACTATATGGGATTACATTAATCCATTATACTCCTTACTACCCCCAAGGAAATGGTTTAGCAAAATCCTCTAACAAGAACCTCATAAAGATCATCAAGAATTTGTTAGAAGACAATAAGAAAGCATGGGACTCAAAGCTGAAATTTTCATTATAGGATGACAGAGTTACAACAAAGAGGTCACTAGGTTTTCCCCCTTTTCAGCTTGTATATGGCATTGAGGCTATTTTTCCTACTCAGCCTGCCTTTCCTATGGAAAAATTCTTCCAGGACTACCAAGGAGAACTTGTTGATATGTTCAGGATGATACATCAGCTGGTAGAAGTATAGCAGGCTAGGGAGCAGCTACTTGATAAAGCTCGGGATCATCAAAAGAAAATAAAACAATCCTTTGATAAGAGGGAAAGCAAGGAAGATTTTTATCTGGGGGATCTAGTTCTCAAGTGGGATGCCCCAAAAAAATTCAAAGGAAAACATGCTAAATTCAAATCCTTATGGATTGGTCATTTCAATATTTCTGAAGTATTTTCAAATAACACCTATAACTTGCAGATCTTGGAGGATTTTGAAATTGTTGTTGGCCCTATCAATGGGCACTTTCTGAAGAAAAAAAAAATATTAAGCCATGATTGGCTTTCCACCATTGTAATTATCACTTCCTTTTTATTTTTGTTTGAATAAGAGACTCCATGACTCGAAGTCTAAGGCACTGGAACTGCGCGTTCTTGCCATCTCGCATGGAGCATGCCATCCACTGTGGAGCCAATGTTATCACATGAAATTGTCCAGAGTCACGGGTGACATTTATGAGCACAAGCGAGTGGGCAAGTGTAGTTTACAATGGTAGAGATCCCCTGTGCAATTCAATTTAGTGTTATCTCCAAGCGCAGTTCAAGGGATTCCATAGTTAGCAAGTGGATAAATTTTAGCGGGGGGCGCTAAAATAGAAGGCGCACCCAGATCACAGATCGCGATCCGATCAATGGCCACCAATAATTTCGGTGCCATAAGTTGTGTGGGCGTTAAAATCCAAAGACGGGATGAAATCCAAACTGCGGTATTGTGGAGAGGCTACATGGCGGAATATGGTGCATTTCGGGCATGAAAGTGGTGTGGGTCCAAACTAATTTTGACGGCCCCAAAATCACATGCGTGTATAATGTCGTATCCAACAGTGATAGGTGGTCGCCCGCTAGTCGTCCAACCACGCTCCAATCCAAAGAAGGATTCAGTTAATGAAGAAGGATCGGTTGTTGAAACCTCAGCTCAGTCCATAAATAGGAAGCTTGGAATCTATGGCCAAGGACACAGAAATGTCATCCCAAGG
This sequence comes from Picea mariana, assembly GCA_032191745.1. Taxonomy (NCBI): domain Eukaryota; kingdom Viridiplantae; phylum Streptophyta; class Pinopsida; order Pinales; family Pinaceae; genus Picea; species Picea mariana. The sequence goes on from JASDQU010372971.1 coordinate 80,932, forward strand.
TACCACGATGGACAGTTTCCTCTTGCAGGACCATACTGATGTGAGCTTGCATCTGACAGGAGGAAACACACACAGTCTGACAGAAGGATGCACAAACGAAAATCCTTGGATGGGATGACCAGATGACTCTCCTAGTGGTTGTTCATTGATCTAAGTATAAATAGATCGGTTCAAGATTTTTTTATGGTCGTCAAATGGTTGAGCAGGGATCCCTATTTTGTAATATTTTGATACCAGAGTTGTTCTCTGGTTATGTATGAGACCTGAGACTCTGGGATAAGTGGGATTTGGGTGAGATAATTGCTAGGGATTGATTTCTTGAAGGTGTTGAACTGCAACTACAGTGCTCTGAGACTTCCTATCTGGCCTCTTGCTCAAGCCCGGAAAGGAAGTGGGGAAGCCAAAGGACTATTGAGCAGAGAAGGGGCACACTTTCTGGGTGGGACAGGCATGTGGGGAATGAGGGATTGTAGGTTGTTAATTTGAGTTGGCACCTAAGACGGAGTCTTTCCTGTTGTCTATGAGCCTTTACCTGGTTAGGAATCCCTTACCCAGGTGGAGTTCAGTCCCATATCGGGGGTGACTAACTGTTGAGAGTGATGAACAATGTGGTCTAAGGCTGGGAGTTTCATGAAAGGTCTTCACGCAGTTGGTGACATTCTTACCAGGATAAGTGCCAATTGTGTGATAAATATATATGTTGAATTGTTATTTACATGCTTATTTTTATGGGTTATCATATGTGCGGTTATAACTGTGTTTATTTTTATGGGTATTTCCTGTATACGCTGCATGTATATGTTTATTGGTATTTTAGTGTGAATCCATGTATTTACAGATGTATTTGTATGTTTACATTTTATATATAATGCTTCCGCAAGAGTTCTCTGTGTGTGTATTTTAATTGCATGCAGTTCGAAAAATTTATGTGGCATAGCTCAGTTGGATACTCGGTATGTTACAGTATCTTCCGCTGAGAGAATGTAAGAGCTCTCTGGCATAGCGTGGCCCGGCATGGATGGTCGGGGACGTTACAATTTGTCCCTGATGATGGGTGGAGTGTCCACTCGAGACGTTGGACATTTCAAAAACTCATACATAGTTTATATCTAGAAAATTTGTCTACATTATATTAGTCTTATCGAAGAATTCAATATCAAGTAAGGACACATCTTGCAACAAATAGTGAAATGAATATGGTACTCTCTTGCACCTCAAAGGAGGGAGTACAATGATGAAACCATCCTACAACCTAAGGGGGGAAGTGCACAAATCAAATGAATATGGTTATTGGTCCACCAAAATCCACCTCACATAGTGATGAATTGGTTAAGTGTAACCCATAGGAAAACCCATGATGTCTCTCCTTTCATCTGACAAAGGGGGGAATATTGAATATGATTGTCAGACTTAAAGTTTCGATGACAGCAAACAATTTTCCAAATGGGAAACAAAATTCTATAGATAATAGACTAAGAAAATGCCAAATGGGTTACAACAACAAAAATAAGAGTGTTGCACATATTTCATCCCTTTTATTAGACACTTGGCTTACAATCAAATCAAGGAAGTTTCAACATGGAACTTGAAACTTGAAATCATCATCCAATTAACATTTTGGAAGATCCAGCAAGGAATATAGGCTCCTCTCATTTACCTCATTATTATCCAATTGGGATACATCAAGATGTTGTTAGACACCTGAAAGTGTCAAAATGGTTAGTGATCATCCCAAACCACCATATTCAAAGAGCACTTCAGTGGTGATACTACGTGTTCACCAATTAGAAGAAGATGCCAACTTCTTCTAGATAACTTTCTTGGAAAATGATCATAATGTCAAGTAAGTAGGAAATGTGCATACATTGATATCTATCCACTTCCATATTTGATCTCTTTTCTAGTCCATTCCAGATGAACCATCCAACATCTAGTTTTGATGGTTTTTCAGGCAAACTTTTCATTGAAGCTCAAATCAAAGGCTTCTAAAAGATATAGTATATCATCTTTTGCATTAATGTTTATTTCTTATTTGATACGAAGATATATAATTTTGATTGAGGTGGGGAATGTTACCCTATGGTTTACCTTACCAATCACTAAGTCTTCATGGCACCTTTAATTGTATTATCCGTTTAGGATATTAGTGATTTGTCCTCAAATGATGAATGTTAGGATATTTAGACACTTAGGAGTTAGTTAAGATCTACTTGGTCTAATGTGTCGTTAGGTAAAAGTGTGTTTCTTAGTATGTTTCTTTAGTATGCATTAGTATGCATTTGTAGTTAGGAAATCCGACAATCACAATATGTTCCCGACATAGAGTGATCTAACGGTTCATATTCTCCTCAATCTTAACGGCTACATTGATCCATAGCTTAGCACCCGATTGGTCCATGATATCTATTTAAATATCATGGAGGGTCATTTTTTGATGATCGATTGTAAGAAAATCTCTTGTAAAATCTCTCTGCAATCTTTTTTCTTTTGCATTAATAAATTGCTCCAAGTGGTCACATTGGTTGGGGTTGTGGATGTTTTCCCATAGGGGTTTTACCACATCAAAATATCGGTGTGTTGATATTTTATATGGTTTTTTGAGTGGTTACTGAAGATTTTCTTCCTCTTTTGGAATACCTATGTTGTCAAACATGGTATCAAAGCCTGTTTGAGACTGGCTCCCATTGTAGATCAAGATCGTGAAGTTGAGCTATCTCATTACTGGTTTTTTCCATTTTTCCACATTTTTGGGCTAAGATAACTTTTCCATTGTGTTTGAAGTGCTCGTTTCAGTCAAGAACACTTTTCACTTCACTCGAAAAGGTTTTTTTTTGCCCAATATATGACCATTTCAGTTAGATCCGGAGAGATGGTGTTTGTGTCGGTTGTGTTCTCGAAAAACATCATCAGGACAGTTTTAACAAACATGCCTCTTGGCATGCCTCGGGCCCTTTGAAGCTTGTTCATAGTTACTTGTGTGGTCCACTTTCTTCTCCTTATTTTTCTAGGTGCAATTATTTCTTAACTTTCATTAATGACTTTTCCAGACGTACTTGGGTTTACTTATTAAAACTTAAGAGCAAAGTTTTTGACAGGTTTCTGGCCTACAAGGCCCTAGTAGAAAAGAAATTTGGACATCAAATCTAAAGGTTAAGAACAAATAATGGAGGTGAATACGTGAACAATAATTTTACAAGTTATTGCACTACATAGGGCATCCAAATGCAACACACTATTCCATATACATCACAAAAAAATGGTGTTGTTGAGAGAAAGAACCACATATTAAAAGAAATGACTAATTGTATCATCCAATCTAAGGGATTAAGTCTAAAGTGGTGGGCATAAGCCATCAACTATGAAAATTACATAGTAAATCGCACTCCCACAAAGGCTCTTAAAAATATAACACCAGAATAAGCAAGGACTAAAATTAAACCAGATGTAAGTCACTTATGTGTATTTGGCAGTATATAATGGACTCACATTCCTGATGAGAAAAGGAAATAATTTCAACCTAAAAGTGAGAAGTGTATATTTGTTGGTTATTTTGAAGATGTCAAAGGTTACATAATTCTTCAACCACATTTTAATGAAATTATTATTAGAAGAGATGTTAAATTTGATGAAAATCTCTTGGCCTGTGAGCATAATTCGGTGATTGTGCCTTCTTCGTCCTACGAGCCATCTTCGGCATTTGTGCCTTCTTATGTTCCTATTTAGTTTTATTCTTCATATGATGAAAGTGAGGATGAAAATCCACCTCATCCTACTCACCTTCCTCCAGATGAGTCCATTGAACCTGAACCAACACTAGCACCACCGCTTCCTAGATGGGTCTGTTGAACATGACAAGTAGTCGGTGATCTTGTCAGTGATCCTTCATGTCAGCATTGGACACGTTCTTAGTTCCAGTGAGCCTCTTCTCTTTTGGATCAATTTTCAGAGACTCGTGATCCAAATACATTTGCAGAAGCTTCAGGTCATCCAGATTGGGATACAACAATGAATGAAGAGTATCATTCTTTAATGGAAAACGATACTTGGGATCTTGTACCTCTTCCAAAAGGAAGAAAACTTGTCATATGTAAATGGGTCTACAAAACTAAGTATGCATCATATGTAAGTGTTGAAAGACACAAGGCTCAGTTAGTTTCCAAAGGATTTTCCCAAGTTGAAGGAATTGACTATAATGAAACCTTTGCCCCTATAGCCAAAATGAATTTCATCCACCTTGTTCTTTCCCTTACTGCCTCACATAAATGGGAGGTCCATCAGATGGATGTTAAATCCTCCTTCTTGAATGGGGATTTGCAAGAAGAAATATACATGGAACAACCTCCTGGCTATGTCCATAATGACTCTAGCCTTGTTTTTCACCTTAAGAAATCTCTTTATGGTTTTAAGCAAGCTCCTCGAGCTTGGTATGCTAAAATGGACATCTTTCTTATTGACACCATATTTTCTAGATGTCATTCTGATATTAATGTCTACACCAAGAAAGTAGGAATCCATCTCATAATCCTTGTCCTTTATGTTGATGCCCTTATCCTTATTGGTAGTGACTCAAAACTTTTAAACCATGTGAAAACCAGCCTTAAGAAGAAATTAGAAATGATAGACTTAGGATTTTTGCACTATTTCCTTGGCCTCCAAGTTTTGTAAACCAATGAAGGAATTTTTCTTTCCCAGTATAAGTATGCTTGTGACCTTATTCATCGCTTTCACATGGAATATTTTACACCAACCCCTTCTGCCTTCCAATCTGGATTCAAGCTTGTTGCCACATGTACTTCTCCCAAAGTTGATACCACCTTGTACCATCAGTTAGTTGGTATCCTATTATACTTGAGTCATACCCATCCTAATCTTTCCTTTGTTGTTGGTATTGTTACCCGGTATATGCAAACACCCCATGGAATCTATTGGAAAGTAGATAAAATGATACTTTGGTATGTCCATGGTACAATTCAATTCATGATACATTACAATTCAGGGGGACTCATTTACTGGTTGGTTTCACTGATTCAGATTGGGTCAGCGGCCCTAATGATCGGAAGTCTACTATAGGTTATGTTTTCAGCATTGGTTCAGGACCTGTCACTTGGGTATGTAAGAAACAACATACTATTGCACTTACTTCAGTAGAATCAGAGTACTAAGCAGTGGTAAATGCAAGTCAGGAATCCTTGTGGCTTCGATAGATCCTTTCAGAGTTTGGATTGTAGCAGCAACATCCGACCAGCCTTTGGTGCGATAATCAGAGTGTCATCAAGCTCACCAAAAACCTAGTTCAACATAAGCACAAAAAACACATTGAGCTACACATGCACTTCATCAAAAATCTCATTCATGATCAAGTTATCGAAGTCCTCTTTTTCCCTACAGAAGATCAAGTTACATACATTTTCACAAAATCTCTTATAGAAGCAAATTTTTCCAAACTTTGATCTATGTTAGGAGTTCAAGAAGTTTTCATTAAAGGGGGATAGGCTCTAATGCCTCCTTCCTTCTCCTATTGTGTCACTATTGTAAATCCTTCAATCCTATCCCAAGTTGTTCTTAAGAGGGGGATGTTAGGATATTTAGACACTTAGGAGTTAGTTAAGATCTACTTGTGTGTCATCAGGTAAAAGTGTGTTTCTTAGTGTGTTTCTTCAGTATGCATTAGTATGCATTTGTAGGTAGGAAATTTGACTGTCATGATATGTTATCGACATAGAGTGATCTGATGGTTCATATTCTCCTTGATCTTAACGACTACATTGATATATGTCTTAACACCTGATTGGTCCATGATCTCTATTTAAAGAGCATGGAGGGTCATTTGTTGATGAACGATTGAGAGAAACTCTCTTGTAAAATCTCGTTGTAATATTTTTTCTTTTGCATTAATAAATTGCTCCAAGTGGTCATGTTGGTTGGGATCATGGATGTTTCCCCATAGGGGTTTTACCACGTCAAAATATCAGTGTGTTGATCTTTGATCTAGTTTTTTGAGTGGTTACTGAAGGTGTTCGTCCTCTGTTGAAATACATGTGTTGTCGAACAATGACTAAGTGAGTTAGTTAATATTTCATATCCTAGTCACCATGCAAGGTGTTAGGATCTAGAGAAAATCTCTCGATGATGTGGCATCACCCATTATACCATATATTTGTAACTTTGGTGTGAATAATTAAACAATATGGATTGAGGTATTTTTCGTCATATTGTTGTTCATGTCTTATGTAATCTATTTCTTAACAATACATTCAAGGTTATTTGTTTGTCTACCATATACAATTATATGTGAAGGGTTCGTTGTTCCATATATAGATTACACCAAGAACAAAATCCTGGAAATCTAAAGATAGAGATCTCTATGTAATTGTGAGAACAAAGACTGGTATTCATTCCTGAAGAAGATTCATGTGGGTGAAATGTGAGAGCTATAACAATATTTCCAAGGTGAATTCTAAAGGAGTAACCCTCACCCAACTTATCTAATACTAACTTTAAATGTATTATCAAATTTAAACTTTATGCACTCTTTATGTAGGGTTGAGTTCCCATATTTGATTACTTTCATGTTTTCTCAACCCCTTCCATTAATGGCTGTGATAGAAGGAGAAAGGCCTTATCCACTCCTTAGGTGGGGTTGAGTTCCCATATTTGATTACTTTCATGTTTTATCAAACCCTTCCATTAATGGTTATGGTAGGAGGAGAATGGCCTTTGGTGTGGACTAAAGTGTTGACAAAACTTTGTATTTTCTAATGATGGGTTATGCTGCAATTGTGAAAAAAGTATGGTTTCATTCATAACTCCATCATGACCATTTTTTTCGAAGAAAAAAGTATGAAATTTTATTAATAAAAACAAAATTACAATACCACATATGCTTGTATCATTCCTAAAACTATTGTTATAGCCTTATATTAATTTGAAAAGGATCATCAAATTTCATCAATATGCTCTGTGACTATATCTTCTAAAAAAATTCATAACTTCTTTAAGCTACTTAAGACATAGTTTTTCATTCAACAACTTGAAAAAAAACTTTAACAAAGCCCTATTCCTAATAATCAACTAAACAACATACTATCCCATCTTTAATATATGAAAAAATGAGTAAAAACGAAATAAAATACATCTCCAAAGCCACAAATCATGAGCATATTCTAAGATAGTCCCCTCCCATTGTTTGGATACCACCCATGTTCCATGTTCCAGTCTTGTTCCAGCTTTCAAAATTACATCAACAATATTGTTTCTATCCCTATAGATATGTGAAAAGGTAATGTGTGAAAATAATGATATAATCGACTCGTTACAAAAAGGTTGTAATGTGAAGTTTATTAGAGCAATTTCCTTCCACATCCATTGAATAACTAGTAGATAATATCCAAAGATTTGAATGTTTGAGACCTCGGCTTCATGAGCTAGTCTTAGGACCAACTTGAGAAGCATTAGTTCATAGAAAGTATTGGTTTCCTGGCCAATGTATGCCTTAAATGAAAGGTTGTGTGTTGTATTAATGTATAGTATTCCACCTTCTCCACCCCTAGGTGGAGTAACTTGTGAAGCTCCATCAAAGAAATCCCAGGGAATGGACTTGTTAATTTCTATTTCCTTGGATCTATGCAAATTAATTTTATCCTGATATTTTGGGTAAGCATTAAGGATATTTAGTTCCTGGATAACACATTTTAAAGGGAAAAGTCTTTGTGTTTTCAAACAAATTTATATTTTGGGCCAACCAGACTCCCCATGCAACGTTTAAGGGAAGAGATTTAACCTATTTTTAGGCCTTGTTGTCACACCAATTTTGAAATTCCACTTCAATAATTTCTCCTACCCATATATTTCCATGCCCCATCAACCTTTCCACTTCTTTCCAAACTTTTAACATAAAGGGGAGGGTCATGAAGAGATGAAAATTTGTCTCTTCTTCCTATTGGTGTAAACTACACCATCCAAGCCCAACAAAAGACATTTTTTGAATAATATCCCAGGTAGTGTCCCTCTTATTCAAGATCAACCACATGAATCTTTTATTTTTATTTTGAACGGATATTAAGTTTCCAAATGCCTTTCCACCACTAGGCATGCACATCCTCTCTACCCTCCTCAACAAGAGCATTATATCCTAATTTTAGTATGTATTCTCTTGATAGTTTTAGGGACCAAACTAGTTGGTCTTCCTCCTCTCTAATTATGATGTTACTATCTTTTAGAGAATTTTTGTATCTATGCCATTATCCTAAATTTCCTTCCCTAATGCCTAAGTCCCTCCAAGACAACCAAGCTTGGTGCCATATATTTCTCCTGGTCTAGTTCACAACCTATCATAAAGTATAATATATGTTGTTGTGTAACTCATGTATCAGTTGGTGTGATAGATTGTGCCTATCTTTTCTACCAACCCAAGGGTCCAAACCTATTTTCACTCTATCACATGTTCCCACTTTTTATGTCAACCAATTTCCCACCAACTAAAATTGAGATGAAAGTATTTCTTTCCACACATTTGAGGCATTAAGAAATCACTTAACCAAATTACTTATCCATTCCTCTACACTATTTTGAGAAAGAAATTTATCTTTTACAAACTTTACCCACATCCCAAATCCTTGAGTCAACCTCCAAATATATTTTTATGCTAGGGATTTTGAGAAGAAAAAAAGGTTCTTCAATCCCCAACCATCCTTTTCCTTTGGGAATACTAGCTTCTTCCATGATGTTGGTACAAAATATTTGTTCTCTTGTTTCCTAGATCAAAGGAACCTATAGCATAACTTTCTAATAATTTCCAATATTTCTTTCGATATCCATGATAGGGACATACAATATATTGGAGTTGTTTCCAATACCACTTTGATAAAAAATATCCTCCCTCCATGAGATATCCATCCATTACACCATGAATTAAGATTTCTTTCCACTGGAGCTCAACCATTGCTAGTCTTATTTTTTGTACATATTTGGTTTTAGGTAAAAACATAAGTATTTAAGGTATTTCTCTAAGGCTACTTGTTGATAAGGGAACATTTGTGAAACAAAGATCATCTCTTTCTCAGAAAATACCCACATGGAGATTGTTGATTTTTGGAGATTTATCATCATACTTGTTGCTTTAAAGAATAGTGCCATGATGTCTCTAAATTTGTCAATCACCCTTTTAGATCTTTCACATAAAATCAAGATGTCATTCATAAATAGT